>PNEQ01009212.1:0-48639 GCA_003012365.1 Medauroidea extradentata | reverse complement strand
TCAATTTTTCACTACAAGAGTTTAAACACTTCTGTTGCAATCATACATTGATTTGTTTTTGTCATTTTTCTGTTTGAGGATTTATTTGGACTTACCGACACATGTATCTGAATACCGTGAAATTATGAGAAGATTCATATGCGTATCTTATTTCCAACATTTTTGGACTTACCACCTTATGCTTCTCAGATACTGATTTTTCAACAGAATGACGTATTTTGAATAAATGATACTCTGAACGTGCACATACGAACTTTCTGTAGCTCAACATCAAGAATGAATTCATGATAATGAAACATGAATATCGTTGGCAACGTAAATTAAGTGCTAGCAATGTCGGCGTTTTGAAACTATTTACAAGGTAGGCTACTATCGGAATGTTGATTGACTAGTAAAAATATTTCAATAGGATGAATTTAAGTCATGGTTGACATCTAAAACTTTTATTTCTTCGACACATTACGCACAAACTTTGCCGGCAACAGTAATTCTACTTGGCACAACATATGTTTTGATAAAGCTGTTTGCCTCCGACCTCGTCTTGGCAACGAGGAACAACACACGCGCGCGCGCAAGGACCTATCTGGAAACTGGTTAGTTCAAAAACAACATACCCCACGTGTCTTCTGCGTCACTTGTGCCACTTTTGACCACTACCTGGTCACAGCTCCTGACGCTCGCTCAGGAGATGGGACGTGATGATAACACTGCTCCCTTTGATTTGCAGTTCTTTCACTTCTCTAGCTCTACCGGCCGTGTGAAAATAATCTGCTTGTATAATGATTCTAATCTCTGCATGAGTTATTTACACACTTCACCAATATGCATGGAGAGGGATTTGATACTCAGTTTCAATTTGTTCACCAACAGTAAACAGTTACAAACATCAAGATGTTGATCATTGTTAATAAACTTGGGTAACACATTCACAGAACAACTTTAAACCTACACAATCCTGTTTCATATTTTCTTTCCACCGACGTATACAAGTGTCACAGCTGTTATTTACTGTCGAGCCGATTGCGCGTGCGTGTGGGCGCGAGCGCACGTGTGAACTAGTGACTCACACCAGAACCAGATGTGCTGTTGTCAAGTGTTCCTACTGCCCTGCGCTGTGCCACGCGTATCTGAGACATGCACCCGACGTTTGGTAGTGTCAATTATGTACTGTCCTGCTTTCACTTTTCAAAAGAATAATGATTTATAAACATTACCGTGTATACATCATTAAATGACATAATGGTAAATATATTTAATAGATTTTACTTAACAAAACGGAAAACATAATAAAGCTTAAATAAACACGACGTATAATCGTAATATCACAAGCTGAAAGACAGACTACTGTATCCAAGGGCATGACAAATTAGTGGCAAAAAAGTTACGGCGCGCACAAGATGAAAAAGGGGCGAGCAAACTATTGGAGTGGTTACCGTGGAGGGAAAGAAGCGGGCGGGTCGCCAACCAGCCAGAGGATGGGAAGAGGCGTTCGGGCCGGCTGGCTGGCCATCATGGCGCGCGGGAGGAAGGGACAGCAACGTATATTTTTATAACAAACCCACCATGTGCGGTAGTACAGTTTTCTAGAAATAACTGCAACCACTTGCGGCTATAATAAATGCAATGCCTTTTTCTGCTATTTTCTGTGAATTAAATTTTTTTAAGCAAATTTTTTTTTTTTTTAATTTTCCACGGTTTCTGGAAAAAGGGTTGTTACTTCGAGAGGGTTGTTATTCCCGGGGTCGTATAATTGAGAGTTGACTGTATTCTAAGTAAATAAATTCTTAAAGAAAAAATTAGAATACTATTCCCCTTATTGGATAAAAGGCTGCTGAAACAACGCTGTCTCTATCACTGATAGGTTGATTTAATGTGCATTCTTGACCATGACTGGTTGATGCAGGCATGGTCTTGATTCTAAGACTGACTATCCATCCAATGATTCTTACTGAACTGACTTCAACAGGGCTGATACACTCCCTCTGAATTTAAACCTCGTGGTTCATGGTAGTGTTGAACAGAGAGAATTGTTTGCAGATAGGAACAGTCTAAGAGGAGGTCTGGACACACACTGTCCTAGCCAGCATACATAAACTTAATGTCACATTAATTCCGCTGTCTGTCCGCCGCAGTGCTCCTTGTCTCGTGGTGGAAGATTTAAATAACTTGTAATCAATGTGTATATGGTATATTTTAACTTTTTAATACTAAAATTATGTACACCATAATAAAACTGATTACCTATGTACTGATTTGTCACAAGTGTGTGGATTTTGTTCTATACTACATTTGGTATGTGAAATTGTACTAATTTCATAACTTAGTTATTTCATTGGTGGCATAAAATCACAAAATAGTAATATACTAGACAACTACAAAGTGAAGTCTTCCTACAGTGCAAGGATTGCATTCTTTTGTATTTATGGTGTATGGTTGTGTAATTGTTAAAAGGCCTTTCAACTGTTTTTCCAGAGGTTGTTGAATGATTAATTAGCCAAAGTTGGTAAGATAACAAGGTATTCAGAGTTTAACAAAAAAAAAAGTTCTGTAAAGTGCAATTCCAAGATCAAATTGTCATAACATATTCTATGTGGTGTGCAAAGCCCATTTAATGGAAAATCAGACACAAAAACGAAGAATGGTAACATTATTAGCTCACCAAAAAAGTAGAACACAGCACAGTTCGGTCTTGTTAAAGTTAAGACAAATTTAAGATGAACCTACACTTTTCTATGAACCATTCTTCAATTAGTCTTATTCTTTTAACTAAAATAGTGACTACATATATCCTACAAATTACACACTGCAAATTGTGTAATCAAAAGTAATTTATTATTATATATAAATAACTTAACTGTATTGGCAAAGCATCAAATTTCATAAACTAAGCAAAAAAATCTTAACCTAACATACTGTCAACTGGACAAAGAAAAACACACAAATTTTTACTCTCTTAAGAGAAGACACAAAATTTTAACTCTACACACAAAACTTAACGACTGGACAACAAAGTTACGAATTGTAAAAATTACGTAAAAGTAAAAAATTTACAAAATGAACTTTCACTGTCCTCTTTCCCCGGCCCTTAAATTATGAACCTACTCCTGGAAAATTTAACGTAATGTTTTATTGACGTACACTAGTACTTACCTAACTGTTATGACCTGCAAAAAGCTACTAAAAACAGACTTCACATTCATACTATGCAACATGATGCTTAATGTTTAGACATTTTTAGAGACAAAGTGAGAACATATTTACTTTTGAGATGTCACAAAATAAAATGAAAATACAGTTACATATTAGCAAAACATTGTATTATGACTAAGAAATATGAATACATAGAGTAATTGTACAATTACTCCTTAAATTAGTACTAGAAATGGAAGCTAATACAGTAATGCACGTTTAAATAAATAAAGATATGCTTTTTGTGATAGTAGGGGGCTGGGTGGTCGAGGTGTTTAAGACCTCTTGCCTCCAACCTAGCCAGACCAGGATCAATCCCCATCAAGTCTGGGCCCAGATTTTTCTCATGCGAGAAACGTGGCAGGTGTTGCCATCTGCCAGAGGGTTTTCTTAGGGAACTCCTGTTAACCCCGCCTTTCTCATTCCTTTGCTGCTCCACACCCACCTCATTTCATCCATTTCTCGGGCCAGAGGGTGACAGGCCTGTTTTGCTTGTCGAGCAGCTGGCTCAACCCTCACCCAGGCCTTCTTCCACACACATTGTGACCCTGCCAGAAAGCGGGAAATGTGTAGTTGTTTTCATTTTCAATATTTTGTGATACAGTATTATCAACCGTCAACCAGTCAACGATGATTTACTTTACCTCATGCTGTTCAAAAACTCTTTCCAGCAGATTGTTGTAGAAAGTTCTTTTACGTTCCAGGATGCATGTAGGAGTCATTGTTACTTTGTCTGTTTGTTTTGGCACTTCTTCATCAGAAATGAGCAAACTGGTTTCATTTTTGCCTGCGTAATAATAAAAGCAATTAAAAACAAAATGTAATTTCTAATTGCTGATAAAATTATAAACTAAATTTTTCCAAAACCACTACACACAAAACTAATAAACTTCGTAACATAAAGTCATCAAAAATAAAAGTTTAAGAATTTTCATAAAACAATTTTACTAGTATAGTAATTAACAAGAGAACTGGTTAGAAGGAATTACATGTACATATATCAGTAGATGATCAGCTTGAATATTGGTAACTATAAAGATATGGATACATAAAAAATAACATCACAAACTTGCTATAAACTCAACAACTGTTAAATAAATCTACAAAAGAATCACAGATCATTAATGCATATAATTTAACATTATAGCCTGTCTTGTGTATCTTTTTCACATTTTGACATTTCTCTTCTGAGAAATGTGCCTGGCAGTTCCATTGTTTGGAGCTTTAAACCTACTGTACTTGGCTGCCTGGAAAAGCATTGTCTCTACAGTACTGTTTACAGACTCACTCCTCAGAAGTGAACTGTCAAAATATGGAATCCTTATGTGAGATAGACAATGATGGTTGCTTTACTCTTTGTATGATTGGAAAAAATTACCAAATGTAGTTCCACACATACATAAACATTGAATTACTGTACTACAAAAAAATTATTTCTTTCACTTCCATGGAGTGTATGCATCAGCCGAGTGATATGGCGAGCAAAGACACAAGCAGACGGCCTGCCAGCCACTCATTGTGAACATGCCCTACTCCCCTTACTGAGTATACGTTAGAAGGTGCACAATCAATGCAGCAATATCAATCAAGCAACGAAAAGGCATAGCCTGCGAGAGGTTGTGTGTTCAAGAGGCCGGGGCAGCAGCAGCCATCTGCCACTGAGCGCCACCCACAGGTGGTGGATGTGGGAACATCACTCTGTGGTGTTGTTAAGAATAACTGAATATCAGCTCAACTGACCAGTTGCAGAGGACTTGGTGACCTGTGATGTTCTTCGCACACCTGGAAGCAAGTCTAGTGGCATAAGTGGCACAGCTGGAGCTTACCTACTGCCATAGTTGGCGCTAAGGAAATGGAACGAAAAGCATTGAATTTTAAAGACTGAGGTAGCAAAGGAACATTTTTTTTAACACCAAGGCTTCAGTTAGGATACAAATTAGCCCTGGAATAGCGTCCCTTAAGGGTGTTCACGTGGCAAAAGTGCTTAATTTTATATCTGTACGACGTAGTGTTAGTTCTGTAGACGTCACTTGTGACTACAATTTCCACTTGTTAAAATTTTTACTTCTCGTAGTCTTCCCATATTGGCATGTCAAAGTCAAAATTTGCAAGTTACGGAAACATGCTAATAACAAAAACCAACTGGCTTACTCGAAAGACATGATTTACACTGAAATTAAATAGTACACGCCATATGCTAAAGTATTTAAAACCACACAAACAAGTCCCTTTGTATTTTAAAAAAAATGGCCATATATGAAGAAAACTATAGTTATTTTTAGAATCTTTTTAAAAATACAAGGGAATTGCATTGTGTGATTTTAAAACTTCTAGCACATGATCCATATTATCTAATCAGTGTAAATTATTTTATTCACGTAAGTCAGTTGGTTTGCGTTATTAGCATGTTCCCGTAACTTGCAAATTTTAACTTTGACCTGCCACTATAGGAAGACTGTTAAAAATAAAAAAGTTGCACAAGTGGAAAATGTAGTCAAAAGTAATGTCTATAAAACTAACACTAGGTCGTACAAATATAAAATTATGCAATTTTGCCACGTGAACACCCTTAAAATGTTTCCTGGAGAGTTTGAAAAAAAGGAAGTGGGAACATTTAACTCACTCTGAGCTGCAACTGGAGTAGATGATGAAGACAGAGACTAGGAAATGCTGGGTTGCTAAATATAACTCTGACCTTGGCTAAGTTCACAGAAACTGGTGCTATGTACGCCGTATAGTAAGTTGATAGGAATGCTTCCGTTATAATAATACATACCGCAAACACCACGTACTATACGGACCCATGTAAGATGCTCACCTACATTTTCAAATCCAAATTTAGGAAAAAAATTTTTTTAAATACAGTAATAGTTTTCGTCCCGTTTTCTGACACCAAAATACTACTACTCGCTGAAAAAATGGAGGAATCGATATGGCTGCATTGGGTTTGGTCGGCCGCATGTCAAAACAAATGACTGTTCACTGTTGTGTCACTGGGCATTTCAAAGTAGACGGGTGTGTGGTCTGCATTGCCCATCTTCCCCATAAGGTAGGAATGCTGCTACCGCAACAGTATCACTTGCCGCTGATACGCTAAAATCTTATCATTGTAGGCCTCGGTAAGTCACTGACAAACACTGGTTTTCCACCATATGGATAAGCCATTTCTTTTGTAAAAACGGTAAATCCAGTTTACGCTAGCTTTCACTCTGGAACTACCCCCAATTCCTGCGCAATCTTCAAATCCTGCATCTGCCACATCTCTGTAGTAACTCCATAATCAAACTGACGTAATCCCGTTACATACGCAAGCAATCTTTCTTCTACAGGTTGAAATGTGACTTTCATGTCCCTGAAAGCACGCCTGTCTACATTGCAGCCTTGTAACTTGACTGTCTCATCGCCACTGTCTGATGCAAGATTCAGAGATGTCATATTTCTGCCTGCCGCACAATTACCAATATCCTCTGCCTCAGCAATCACTTTCAAATTTTCACTGGCAGTAAAAGAACAAAGCCGTTTCGACATTGTAATGGGTCAATAACACTATGAAACGCTATTACTGACCACATGGAGACAGAACAATGCTTGCTGCACACGACACTATGGCGACGGCGACAGGACGTCTACACACCAGCATTTCTGTGCATGCTCTGCACAGGCCAAGCCACCCGCGAGCACCAGCCACCCGCACTATAGCCAAGCTTATTGCTTGCACTGACCCTCAAAACGGAAATTGTCCATGTAAGATGCCCACCCCACTTTTATACATTCAAATTTTGGACTAATTGTGCGCGTGGTACGTGGGTGTTTACGGTATGTATACATAATTTTGTAATGATAACACGCCTGCCCATTCCCATAATTTAATATTTCAATAAACAATCTCCTAATTTTTCAGCAAAAATTATGTCCTTACCTTTAGCTCTAGCTACAAAGTGATGTGAGTAGCCAGTGAGCATTTTGAATGGCTTTGGCTGCATGCCTTATCAGATGAACAAACTAGTTTTCCTCCTTCCCCTTACTGTCACACTGGCCGAATGTCCACAAAGATTTCACAGCAGTGTCATGTGGGTAGATAGTGTAACAATCGACAACAGTTTCAGCACCAGTGGTAGGGACAGAGGGGCAGGGAGAAACAGAATGAGCACGTGAGTAAAGAACACGGATGGACGAACATGAAATAAATAGAAACAAAAGGAGATAAGGCCAGCCCCCTGTTGCCAGTGAAACACATCTAGGCAGCCGCAAAAATCACTTGTACAGTATTACGGCGTCAATTTGCGACAGTTGTAATTTTGCTAAGAAGTAAGTTAAATGATACATTGATGAATGATGATTAACTTGAACTATACACTCACGTTGGAGAAAATTTACTTGAAATTGCATGTATAACCAGCATGTAGAATTTTGAATACCAAACTGCATAAATGTAAATTATGTATCATAACATTCAAGGGCTAATGAGATGACATAAAACAGAATTTTTACCCAACCAAATATTAGCTATAAATTATTTAGCTTGGTTTTTTATATAAAGTGTTGCTTCACAGCATATTTCAAGAATCATTTAATGATACAGAAGACTTGTACTAAAGCACTTCCATCCTAAAAAAAAACTTTAAATTGTACATTTCTTAGAGAACCTTAATCATCTGACCAAGTTCATATGCTCACTTACTATTGGTATGCAAGACAGGTGTTATGGTGAGCTCATATGTGTCAGCCTTTGATGTTGAGCCAAAATTTCTCAACTTTTCTTGGTGGAAAATGTAAGCATCTGGGAAGACAGCCTTTATCAGCCCAAGGTGATGTTCTGTGAAAGTCCTGGAACACAGAGAACGAGACTTACCTACACTGACACCAGACTACCAAGTTATAATATCAAACTGTCTATGAACTGATGATCTGTGAAGAATATATGAAAATAATTCAGTTACTGTTTATTTTTTCTTATAATACATTACAGTGAGCAGACTCCTTGGGTTTTGGGGTGGGTTTTCAGTTTTTTTCTTAAGTTTCTATTAGTTTTCTATGGGGTTCTGAGTTCTGGGGTCTTGTTTGAGAGTCTGCTTTCCCTTTTTCCTCTCTTATTTTGCCTGGTCTGGTAGGCTGATTAGCGAGAAGGGTTGCCCCGGTTGACGGCGCTATGTCTTCCCCTTTCCCGCCGGTCCCACTTCTCCACCGGCCATGGAGGGGAGGGCCTGGATGGAGGGGGGGAGGCCTAGTTCCGTCTGCCAGCGGTAGGGGCGTGAGTGAAGCGAGCAGCGGACTCGCAATGCGTGTGGAGGGCGGACACTCTTAGGTCAGACGCGGACAAGTAAACATCGAGGGCTCGAGAGGCCGGAGTGTGGTTCTAGCGATCTGAGGTATTAGACGGAGACAAGGAGTCGTCACAGGCATGCGGGAGTGTTGCAAGTCGCAGCCAAAGTGGCACACAAAGCCTTTGGTTTAAGGAACGTCTGACATGTTGCTCTGTGAGTGAGTAGCTTTCCACGACGATCAGTGGAGTTCCTTGGTGAGTTTTCCAGTCTATCTTAGTTTGAGGCCTTATCACCTTGCTGTGATTATCGTCCCAATATCGTAAAATTGAGGAGGAGCGGGAGACGTTCGTGCTTGGGTGAAGGCTTTTTGAAGAGTTACTGATGGACGTCGGCTTAGCCTGGTTCATCTCGCCCTGTTGTCAAAAATGAAGGATTGTAACAGTTTTTTAAACTTCTGCATCGGTGACCCGTTTGATTTGTTGTTCACGAAGCCGTTGTTCGGGAGTGTGGTGTAGTTGGAACGAATGGGGAAACTAAATGATAAAGCGAACAGATCTGTAATAAATTTTTAACGAGTGCTATGTTAACGACACCTGTATTAGTTAGTGAAGAGTTGAATGTCAATGACTGTTCAGATATTGTGATGGCCCGAGTGGCGACTGTTTTTCCTGGTAAAATGGGCATTAAATGCAAGTTATTGACATCACGTGTGTGTTTTCTTTGCTCGAGAGGAAACCTTTCATTAACTCGCTATAAGCATTGGTTATTTGACCTGGTGGGCACTTGCCCCGAGTGGTGGAAGCATAATAATATTGTATGCAATTAGTTAAAAGGTAATAAAGGCCCTAAGCCTCCAGAGTCGTCTCCTGTGAGTTCGGCTCAACAGAAAAAAAGAACAATTTTTAAAATAACATGTTCAAAAACATACAGTAGGTAAGTCCTCGCTTAACATTGCTTCGTTCAAAGTCATTTCATTATTGCGTTACGTAGTTTGTACTTTCATAGAACTACCTTCCTTGCTTTCAATCCGACACCACAATATAAACTACCACTATAAACTGTTATTTCCTCAAAGAAACAGATGCTTATTTTTTATCTGAAATATTTTTTAAGATAAGTATTTTTATCTCTACATGTGAGGACATATGAGCTTACCTTGAACAATACATTAATTAATAATAATATCCTATTTCAATACGCCTTTACATTCGTTGATTTTTTATTCTAATGATGAAAATACTGTATTCAAACAGAAAATAGTGCACAATATTTGTACAAAATCGGCTGAAATTAAAAACTGAGGTTCTATTATAATCATCAAATTATGTCTAGTCAGAAGTTGAAAATAAATGTAAATTTCTTAGTATTCTTTCCTTAGCCTAGTCACGTACACCAAAAGGCACATACGAAAAGTCACCACGGTTAGTCTGGACAGAAAAAATTTCAATTTTAGTCAATTTAAAAAGTGAACCGAATGAAGCTGGCTTACATCCAAAAACTGAACCAAACTAATTATTTAATGTTTCTAAAATCTTTCATACTTTTGTGGTAAATGATTGTACTGTATTTGTTTTGATTAAACCTTCTAATGTACCATAATTAATTCCAAAATTTTGTTTCAACAAAACAACTTCAGCACGTCTTGATTCTACTTTGCCATTAATCCAATTCTCAAAAACGTATGTGCGTCTGTACATACATTAAGTGTAGTTGTAAATCTATCTAATTAACATATGTACTAATAACAAACTGCCTCTGGGAAATAAACATTTTAAAAGCATTATTTCTACTCGTAAACAAAATGTAATATCAGGCACAGCAGCACAACATTGTTACATCAACATGACCCACAAAATAACTAGTACAAAAATTAAACCATACTAGGTGGCATGTGTCTGTTATCTTCAAAAATCTTTAAAGTTACTGCGTATGTATTTTATAAATCTTGACATACACAGTGAAAATATTAAAACAATTAAGAGTTTCAATATTTTCAAATAAAAGGTCACAAGACAAGAAATTGCAAAACAAACAGTGCGAGCTGTGTCAGTCCAAGAACTAGCTTGTTAGGCCAATCTAGCTCTTAGAAAATGCACAGTATATGTTCTCATTCTCCCCTATTAGTAGTTTGAACCAGTTCGTTGGTGCTACATAGTTGTTGGGCACGGGGTTATGGAGGAACAGAATAAAAGAGTGTGAATTTCAGGTTAGTGATAGTAAGGGAAGCAATGCATACTGTGACGTGCACTGGCACGTAGCACTTACTTGGCCTCTTATCATACAGTAATTTCAATTTTTTTGTCTTAATTAATATTTTTTTCTTTGTTGTTTATAACAAATTAAGTGGGCCAACTTAACCAGGGATAAGGATGTATAGTATAAGGCAGGATCCAACCTATTAATTGGGGATGCTAATAGAGAAATTAACATTAAAAGTCTATTTAAAATTTAACTTTAAAGCAAGAGAAAAGTATTTAATTTTACGTGTCAATTTTATCGGATTTATATCGTGTTTGGACTCATTTTAAAGCTAATTTAATTTCAAGCAACTTTTCCAAGTAAACTTTTCTTATATTTTGCCTTGTTTGGATGTTTGAAATCTCAAGTAGCCTCTTAGATTGCTTCTCCTGGAATGGGATTTATGTAGCAGGCTAGTCGTAGTTCTCTTGCTTGGAAGCACGTACAGAGAAGTGCTGGCTTTTAAAATTTCAAATAAGCTCTGAGCTAGCCTGTGCTTTGGACGGATTTATCTGGCAGGCAGGTCAGAGTTCACTCGCCTGGAGGCACGTACAGGGACGTGCTGGAATGCGATGAGCTCTGCCGGGCGTTTCTCGATCGACGTGGGTGGTAGTGTCAGGCGCAAAACTCCGTGAAGGTGGTGATCCGCGACAGATTGATGATGCTGCACATCCCCAATTAATAAACTAATGAATATTTAGCTAGTATTATGGAATAAAATGCTTTGTAAATTTATCGTATCTATGATACGTGCAATTTTTAGGTTATAAACGTCAATTAGCCAGCTTTTTAGGCAAGTTGGATCCTGATGTATCCCTCCGCCATTCGGCTGAGCAAGTCCCGGTGTCCGCCCAGGAAAGTTAGTTGTGTTTCATCGGAGCTCGTGACCGGTCGCCGGGAAATGGCCGGCTAAGTTTTTTTGTTGATTAGTTTGAAAACAGTTGTGATTCATCGGAGCTAGGGAACGGTCGCCGGGAGATGGCCGGCTAAGTTTTCTTGTCTGTGTTTGTCATCGGTTAGTTGTGTTTCATCGGAGCTCGTGACCGGTCGCCGGGAGATGGCCGGCTAAGTTTTTTTCTGTTCAAGTATGTAAACGTTAGTCGTCGTACATCGGAGCTCGTGGACGGTCACCGGGAGATGGGCGGTTGAGTGTTTTTATTAGTTGGGGCGGGATGGCGGCAGGAAGAGGACGTGTTAGACGTGGTAGAGGGGCTCTGAAGCCTAGAGGACGGATTCGTTAGAAGAGATCAGTCTTTTTGTTTGACTCCCCTTTTTTTGGCATACTGCCTTTTCATTTTATAGTAATGTAACCAGAAGTAGGTATTGGTAACCGCGTAGTCAGAACTAAGGTAGATAAAGTGCCGGACCAAGTACTATTACGGAGGGAAGCGGCAAGTCGTAATACGTAGATAGAAAAGTCACCTCAACTAACTCTGGGCGAGCACTCGCTTTGTGAATTGCCTTTGTCCGTTAAAGTGCATCAAAAGGAAGGTTAAATAAAATAAAAAAATGCCGATATAATTTTTTTTCTTATTTTTTTAAATCCGTTTCTGACTAACCTCACTGCTATCCGGGCTTCAGTATTAAGGCACAGCCTCTGCATCAGCTCGCTGTGTTTTGCCATTTTTCTGCCTGCTAACTACTTGCAATAGCAACGGGGGGAGAGTTACGTCCCGGAATCAACAACAACACGGCAGAGCGAAGCAGCACCACCACATTCTGTCGCGCCGAACAACTACATCGTTACTTCCAACATCTACTGTATATAGATAACAACACGGCGACGGAGCCCCTTCACAATACGCGCAGATGACCAATCTGGCCGATCCAAGCGAGATAACTAAACGTGGGGTAGAGGAGAGTATTTGGGAGCAAATGCAGCGACTGTGTTGTATATGCATACGCAACTGGGAGTTGTAAGACTACACAGTTCTTTTTCGTGTGACCAAACTGGTTTGGTAGTGCGCCCAAACGACGAGTTCAAAATGAACAAGCAGTTCAGTAACTACTCATCACTATTGTCCACGGCCGAGTGTTGCAGAGTGATGTCATATTATTCTTTTTATGCGTTGTTTATAAACAAGTTTCTCCAACAATGTTATAAACATGCAGTTTGAGTGACCCTTCCAAAAGGCTAACAACATGACTAACAAAGCAAGTTAGATGATGTGCTTCAACAATAAAGATAAATAAATGAACGTAAATGTGATCTTGCCAAATTGTTTACGAATTCACAAGCCCATCACCCTCTTAATGTATACTATACAGTGAGCTACCTCATTTCAGCTTTCACATGATAAACAAAATTAATGCTTTTCAGCATTTATAAAAAACACATTTTAATTTTAAAAAATTACTACTACTAAATGTATAGTTCAGCGAATTAACAAGACAGTGCCATGAATTTTTTCTCTCAGCCAATATGCTAATAAATGTTTCTTTGGATGCGGCAAATTACAACAAATGAATAAAGTAGTTAATCACTCCTGTGTTAAAAAAAACTGCTCGCTCTGCAGACATTTCGACATCCTTTCCTCACTTTTCCATTTTCAGTAAGGTGTGCTGAGCAGAGAACTGTCAGGCACGAGATCATTTTTTTTACGTAAGTTTGGTACATGATATGGTTTAGTACCTGTAAATGAATGTCCTATTCTCGTTTCCAGCTTTTAACTCACATAAGACAAATACGATATAACAACACAACTCAAAACTTTCATCAATACCAAAACAGTAGAACCCTAACATTCCAGCATATAACATCACTTTTCTTTGGTCCCACCAGTATAATGCTGTCATTTCCTGCTTATAACAACACTGGTATTTTCATTTCCTGCATATAACATCACCTTTTTTCTCAGACAATAACCATAACAAGGGTAAAATTTTTTTCTGAACTATATTATTTTAGATAAAATAACTAAGCTGGGGACTAAAATCAACAGTAAAAAGCACATTTGTGTCTGGAAAAGTGTCATAAATGCACGTTACAATGATATTAAAGACTGATCCTGAAGATGATAATCATGAACTTACAGAAAACAAGTGGAAAAGCCTCTATTATACACACAATGTATGTACTGATCATGTTTCTAAGGGTACAGTAATTACTGCCTCATTTAATCTCATTATAGGCTTATTTACTGTACATGAACTACGACATTTTAAGTTACGTTTGTGTAGCATCCATTTATTGATGTAAAAATATTGATTCCTGTTTATAACATTTTCCTGCATATATATACCTAACACTTTTTTTCACAGTTCTCTTGAAGAATGTTATAACAGGGTTCTACTGCATCTATTCGAAAATAAAAAAAAACCGGAAAATTATAGGAGGGCAGGAAGCGAAGGGAGTAAGCAGCACGTGGGCATCACTAACAGGAGAAAGTGACTAGATAAGGGCGGGAGATATTGCACTGTTGCAACATAGCAACATTATTAAACCAGCAGGCACAGCTGACTACCTTATTTTTTAGGGCGGGTTGGAAAAAGGTTAAGAAGCGCCTGAACTAGTAGCAACTACAAACAAAATTCATTTAAAGTGACCACGAAAAATAATATACTGGTACCCAAATTGGTTGTTATAATGTTTCAGGTATGTTGAATAATGCATATGCAAATAATATTATATTAACATGATGTTTAATGCACAATTAAATTGTGTCTACAAATAATTATCAGTGTAGTACTGATTTACACCAGGTATATTTGAAAAGTAACCTGACGGTGGCAGCCAGGTAATGTAATCTCGGTCACATAACTAGGTTAGCACTGAATGTATGACAGCAGCTAGCTCAGTTCACTTTTTGAACACAAGCGAACTTCACTACTACCATATGTTTAACAACTTAAGATAAAAGTTCACTCTACCCAGAACAACCTAGTACATATTTTGTAAACCAGTATGGTAGCCTATATTTAATTAATTTATCTTATAAAACAGTTTTAATTTTATTTAAGCTAGAAACCTTTTTATTACAGGCTGAACTTGAGCATTTTCAACAAGCTGAGCAATGGCAAAGTGCATCATTTCACTGTTTAACTACACTGGAAAATGTTACAAAGTTGTGACTAAATTCAGTTTTTTGAAAAAAATTACGTAGCTATGTACTAAAATTTGTTCACTCTAAAAGTATATAAATTTCGTAAATTAGATTATTATACTAACACAAAGTATTTTGTAGTCAACTACAATTGCCATTCCACAAGCACAAATGTGCTACAACAATACAGCACATACAGATTTAGGCGTGAATACTTTGTAAACAGATACACCATTTGCCACAACTTTGTAACTTACCAAGCAGTTAAAAACTCAATACATAACCACACACACTATTTCTGCTTTGTTGTTTTGAACATGACATTCGTTTAACTTCAAGCACCAAAGCCACTTCACCAAGACAGCCTTGTTCGCCATTGTAGCCAACTAAATTTTTCAGTTGTAACTCATCTCATTTGACAATGTGATATTTATTCTACTAGGTATTAATAAGGTTATTTAATTACCAATCACCATATGTGGACTCAATAATAACATTGCAGTAAAATCTAATTATAACAAACAAGCTAAAGTAGAGAACTATGTACTTTATACTGAAACTTCTTTGAACTTAACACATTATATATTGTATTACATTTAAAGTGGTATTTTAATTTATAATTTAAAGTAAGAAATTCTTAATTCTGAAGTCCTTTATAGCAAAAGTTCACTGTAATTGCATCTGAGAAAGTAAACAACAAAGTTAAGTCGAAAACTAAATTATTAAGTAAAAAATCATGTATTCTGGTTGTAAACATTCAATGCTGGCAAAGGTACTTATTGCCAATAACAGCATCATAGGCCATATCTTGTGTCCAACCCCTCTGTTAGCCTTCATCATTGCCATTGTTAAGCTTCAAATGCAAGCAGTGCTGGGGGCCAATTAAATATCGCCACCTGCTATTTGCATCAACGCAGTGCAACGCAGGTGCAGAGCAAGTTAAACGCTTCATCTATGGCATTTCGTGAGTATGTAATTCCAATGTAGCGCAACCAGATGCAAGGCGAGTGCAAATTTTGTGTTGCACCCATAAAAGGCGATATTTAATCGCGTCATTTCATTCTTAAGGATGTTCAAGTGGGGAAAAACTGGCCCTATTTTCAACAGATATAAAATTATGATTTTTCACCACTTGAAAGCCCTTAAAAGGAGTCCTCAACTGGTGCATGTAAGGCGTTGCAGCGTGTCAAGTGTATTCTTTTTCACGCAAAACCATGTAACTTATTCATATTATATTTATGTACGAAAAGAACACACACTTGAAACTATGCTTCTATGTTTTCAAAAATTAACATGCTTGTTAGAAACATGATTTTCGGGCCACTAGTACAAAACGAGAGGCATGCATTGGTCTTTACTTCATACTATTAAAAAAAAAACTTTGTGGTCACACTTATGGTCCTGTAGGAAAAAGACTACAACAAAAACATTGCAGGCCAGTTCGGCGCACTGCAAAAAGAGGTACGTAATATGCTTCTTGTCAACTGTGGGACACTGGCTTTTAACGCTACGCTGTTCCCACAGTCAAAGGTGGAAATTCGACACCGATGAAGACTCCTCTTAAGATATGTCTACATACAGTAAAAACCCCTTATTTACACTTTTCAGGGGGATAGGGCGCAAAAGTTTAATAGCGGGAAAGTGTAAATTAAGGGAAATCTCAAAAGACCTATTCAGCTTACCTTACTTAGTACTTTTGTTTTCATGTTGCTTGAAAAACTCTCTACAGGTAAAATCTAAGTGATAGTATTCATGCAAGCAAGGCATTTATCACATTTTGTCACATAAAATTTGGTGCATTGTAAGTTACCAATATCGGAATTGAATATACTGTTATGGGAAGATTTATGGGACATCTTAAAATGTTAGATCTGATTATTATTTTTTTTTATCATTCGGTTAATACTGTTCAGCATTTTTTGCAAATGCTACCACGAAGTTAGACAAAAACAGTACACATTTCAATGGGAATGTAAAGTTCTTTGTTCAGATCAACACATGTTTCCACGAACTCGTCACACATCTCCATTATTACAGTATCTATTTTTGTTTCATTGAAAATGTCAGCTATTTTTTTCCTGATTACATTACAGTTTTATAACCATCTAAAACATGCTGCACTAAAATTATTTAAAACACAACTGTTTATAATAAAACATTTTCAAACACGTTTCGAAAATGTTAAGTTAAAGTTACCGTTATTTGTGATTACAAAGACAGACGAACGTACGTAAAGAGATCAATGCTGCCAACGTGAATACAGTGATCGATAGCGCTAGCTGCAGCAAGTTTCTTGCCGCCATCTTGAATTTATTGTGCCATGAGCGCAAGCATTACACGCGATCACGGTCATTCTCCTATGGCTTTGCACGCGATCACCAACCTCGTTATGCTGTTTCTTATTTGCTCTATTTCCAAACCAGTTTAGATGTCCTTTCCTCGTCATCGATGACTCTGAAATCTCGTGTTTTTATTGTCTTCGGATGGCGAAAACATGGGCGAGAAACGTAAACAGTGGGAAAAATAAAATTTTGATGATGTGATATGCAGAAAAATTTAACACTGCACTAAACGGCAGACAAACGGGACCTGAAGAAAAAAGTGAATTTGCAGGAAAACGTCAATAACGGTAACGTAAATACGAGGTTTCACTGTATTTAATTTAGCTAATATTCAGGTTTTGTTTAGTAATGGTTTTAAAAAATGTAATTAAATTGAAACTGTATACTGTAAAACATTTTTATTTCCTTAACAGTACTATACAGTAAACCATAGTTTTATCGGACCTCCATTCAGAGGACTTCGTATTTAACAGACAAAATCTGGCGATACAAAATATTACGCTGTCGGTTCTACTTGTCACATGCAGCACAAGACCTACCTGGTTATTGTACTTTGGTGAGTGACATCAGGCACTCGCACAGATAGCGGCGTAAGACGGTAAGTAGACCTAGTCGCTCATCTGTGTTTTGACGTGTCCGGACAAGAACGATTGTCGTGTCCACATGAATTTTTTACGCAGTTGATGTACGTGCGCATTAAAGATTGTGCGTTTTTTTTTTTTTTAATGAAATGGCGTCTGTAACAGGACAGAACAGAAAGACAGTAACTTTGACATTAAACAAAAAAATTGAACTAATAGAAAAGTTAAGAGGTCTGTATTTCGGTATACGTCATTCTGGATAAAGTGAGCACTAAAGATTTAACCTTTGAAAAAAAAATCAATAGCTCTTACGGCATATACGCCACCATCAACAACTGTTACTTTACTGCTTGTATGGTTGGTAGCGATTCATCCCACGTAGTTCCGTGTATTTTCCTATTTGAATACAACATTAGTGAAAAAACATCAAATGAAATCAAACTCTCTGTACTTGATATACTTCAAAATATTTATTTCTGATCTTATTGACATTTCTACTTACAGTATAATTAGACTTAATTGGCACCAGAAGAATGTGACGCTATCGTCGACCTGAAGTAATCTTGCACGTTAGTGCTTGCTCCGCGCTTCAGACAGTTCAAAATTCCACTGACAGGTGGCCTCAGAGTTAGGTTTTCGCCAAGCTGCATCATTCGCGTGTGTTTGTCTGTTGTGCGTATATACACATTCAAAAGTATTGTAAATTGCTATGAATATTATTGCCAAATGATGTGAATCCATTAGTATTCTGTAAATTATGTTTTACATTTGCTAACCTAGAAACAACATACTTTTTATTTCACATATCAAGAAAATACGTTATTTATTGTTTCTGTTACGTGCGTCGTCATTCGTGGCAATAGAACTGAACGAAACTGGAATTCTTGAATTGCATGTGTCATGTGCGTTTTTAGTGGCAGTTTTGAGTTACGAATTCAAATAAACTATGCCCACATTTACAACATTCGTAACGGTAATAGTGCGTGTTGTATCAATTAGTCGATAACCAGAAACCAGTATTATAAGACATTAACTTGCAGGTATATATAACTACGATTACTTTTTATTATATCTTATATTCAGGCCCCGTGCATTTAATGAGTAGATATCGTAGATATAATTTATCGGAGCAGTTTAATGTACTGTAGTTGTAAACACTGCACGACCCTATGTAAATAAAAGCACGTGGCAATATTTATGTTTATATTCGGCGGAAAGATATAAACAGGCAGAAAATAGCTCACTTTATTCCGAATCACCTATAGCAAAGTTGTGCGCTGAATATGGTGTCAAGAAACAAACTGTGTTGGAATTTCGTAAAGCAAAAGATAAGTTGAAGAGTTATGTGTTGAAATATGAACAAAAAAAATGGCACTGTTGGACCCATGAAACACACGAAACTTGTTACTGCATCTTTGCACGATGTGGCAGTGTATGTTAAACAATGGTGTAAATGAGATAAAAACTGCTGCGGACAAACTAGCGCAACACATGCCTTTCTCATTCTCAGCATTTCTGTCCCTTCACCTTCAGAAAGACTCTCATGGACGGCGGCTACATCATTATCTCACAAACACGGTATACGATACTGCATCAGGATGCAAACAGTGGTAGTTTAGCTGGAAACTTTTTATTTGTGTTATATATTTAGTAAATAAACACTTTACTGTGAAATACAAAACAGTAGCTCAAGGGCACGTGTTACATGTTACGAGGCAACGTAACATGAAACTAAGCTGATAGCAAACATATTTCTCCTTCTATCACTCACCTTCTACTCTTCCCCCACCCTACACCCTTGGTTATCTCCATGAGTGGACAAGGTGCATGCTTATATTTCGACTCCCGCTAGTCATCACAAACCTTCCCCTTCGCCCACTTCCAGCGATTTGACGACAACAAACACACTGTGTTGCCACACGTATCACACTGCTGCACATCTATCAGCTTGTTGTCTATTTTCGTGTGCAGATTTTGTTACTTCACGATTAACCGGACATTCTGATTTACCGGACCATACCTCCCCCCAATTAGTCCGGTAAAACGAGGGTTTACTGTATGTTGCATACGTGGGGATGCAGGTCTTACATGGGGACAGGTGGTACACGGGTACATAAGTCAAGCACTTAAAAGGTAGTATTACCTGTGCATCATCTCCTGAACAGCAGCCTTAACCTTCTTGAAGGTGACTGCCTCACTGCGGTTGTACATCATCGACACCACAACATCCACGCAGCGGAACACTTCCGCCAGGCTTCGGTAGCCAAAGGGAAGTGGCAGGCCAGAAGTTTTCAAAGGGGAGCCAACAGCTCGCTTGTCAGGGGAGGCAACAGCTCGTTTGTCTGGTGTGACAGCAACTCGCTTCTCCGGACTTCGCTGGAAACCTTTCTGGGGGCTGCCGGATTACAAATATATTCATTTCAGTCCATTTGCATACATGCCATTCATGTCATTTGTATTGTTCATTTCCATTAATGAACTAAATTATGACCACTGTGTGATTAACCTTAAATAGTACAAGTTGTTACAAAGTATTGCGCAAGGTTACAAGTTGTGGCAGGCTGTGTAACATTGGCAATCCTGCACAGGTTCTTTAAAA
Organism: Medauroidea extradentata; assembly: GCA_003012365.1. NCBI lineage: Eukaryota > Metazoa > Arthropoda > Insecta > Phasmatodea > Phasmatidae > Medauroidea > Medauroidea extradentata. Next base: position 28,383 of record PNEQ01009212.1, on the reverse strand, counting down.
TAAGATATTACTGAGATCTGCCCGAGAACATGTAGGGGCTGCGCAACCACACAATAAATGTGTCATCCATCTAGTTTTTACGTTCCGTACCTGCAAGTACAACTTTGCAACTACTTGTGTATTTCTGTCTACATCACATGTTGTAGTGGCTGTTGCCCGCTTTTAACTATCTCTTTGTTTATTTAAAACTTCAATAATGATTACATTCATTGCTAAAATTTAGTTTTCAAGAATGAGGAGAACAGATTTGTAAACATTATAAACAATAACAGCAAACTATTAAGTAGGCCATGATGCCTTAACAGTATAGAATGTGAAACATCTTGTTGGTTAACACAGTTTTGTTTGCACGTGTGTATGTGGGTGTGTGTTACTAGTGTTACACTACTTCATCTACCATTATGAAATTATTTTTCGCACATTTAATTTAATTGACTGTACATGCTATTTGGATTCTTCCTCCTAAGCAATATGAAAAATATTTTTACTGAATTGTAATCTCACCATGTTTTGACCACTTCATCCACTTTCTACAACTGTTTCAGGCCTCCGGCTCAAGTTTCTTGACCTTCCAAAGAATTATTTTGCTAAACCCAGACAAGAGCCGATAACGTAAAATAGCTCAGTAAAGTTGTTGCAAATTGGTTTAACTATGTGATATAATTTTTTCCAGACTGGCAATTAAAGGAAATTCAGTTAATTAACTACCATCACGTTGTGTTTTGTTTCAACAAAACTCACAGTATGTAGTTTAAACCAGTTATAACAAGGTTATAGAGTGAAAGTAAGACATTGACTCCTGTTTATATTTTATAAAAAAATCATAGTCAAAAATTTAAATTTCTAGGACCCACGTTGTTGTGTTAACACATTGTTGTGCTAACATATTTACAGTCTTACATTAAATGTTGTAATCTTTAAGAAACAATAATAATGGACGGGTGATTAAAGAAAACTGCAAATAAATTAGTACTTCCTACATCAGATACAAATTACGTAGATTTAATTTAGTTGGAGTGTTTTTAAGGAATCAGGGTCATAGCCATAATTTATTTTGGGATAAGTTGACTAGCTGAACATTAACAGAATGTGAATATGGTAACAACTTGAAAAATATTACAGCAACAAAAATATTTCTTCACAAGCTGTTTAAACAACATACTGTATCCTCACACCAAGCACAAAACTGCATGTTTAAAATCATGTTACGCATACAGTACAACCCTCTGAAGAATTCCCACTTTAATATTATTTTTTTAAATTATAACACCAACAATAATGGAAGGGGCTCCAACTTCAATTCCCCCTTCCCCACAAGTACATCACTGACAAGGATTGCCACTACATGGCACATGTTTAGAAAATTTGATTTCGAACACCACATCAAGTTTTGTAATGTTTTTGTAAGAAATGCATTCTTAAATGGTTTGTACAGTTAGATTATTCTGCCCCTGCCTGTTTTTATGTGAAATAATGAAAAACTTTCGAATCAACAATAATTTAACTTAACAAACTGAAAATCTACTACATTCAAGGAAAAAATCAGAAATCCAAATTCGAAATAAGATTGAAAATTGGCTACTTCTCGAAAAAAATAATTTGTCAGGACGAAAATTTTTACACAAATGCTTGTTTCTTGGTAAAATGTAATTTACAAACACTAGATCTTTATTTATAATGGATATTTTCACTGTTTGCAGTATGTGTTATTTTTCTTCACATCTCTCTGAACAGCAATATATCCATTGCACTTTTTTTTTTCAGCAAGTTTAAATATTTTATGGAACTCGACATTCAAACACAGTAAAAATTATGCACTGTTGTAACGAATGAAATAAAATGTTAATCAAATGCTAGAGTTTTGTAAGAAGAGCAACAGAAGACTATGCGTAATCTCCTGGGGATAATGAACTAATTGTGCAATACCTCTTCTCAAGTAAAAGAAACAAAGAGCCTCTACAGTATTACTTTGCCATTAATACAACACACCGATACTTCTGACATCCTCTAGGGAAAAAAGGCAATTATTTATTGTTTTTCAGCTACAAGTCAAACTCCAATTTGAATAGTTGTTCAAATCTGCAATACTGTTCCTTCTATGCATTTATTTTGCTGAGCTAAAGATGGTGTAGTACACAAAGCCAGATGAGTGTACGGCATTGGTGAAGAGGCGGTACCAACAGTAGAGTAGAGGGGACTAACAAGACAAACCTTGTTCAAGCTTTCATCTTCCATCCTCAACAGAGCTCTTTTATTTATCTACTGGGTTGTCAAATATCATTTATACAGCAAAATGTTCTTGCAGGACCTTTTCTTCCATAAGTATGCAAGGTGTTATCAATATCGCATGGAAAAGAATGATGAGATTTGAGGAAATGCTGTTTTAGTAAAAGGCAGAATCTTTCACTCGCTACACAGTCCATTATGCTCATGAGATGGGGCTGCCATGGGAGGGAGGGGAGAGGGAGATCTGTTAGAATGTGTGACGTAGTCTGGAAACAAGACCACATTACTGAATTGTTTGGGTATAATTTGCTCTTTCCAATATGCATTAACATGAGTCAACAAGGAAATATTTAAGTCTGTATGGATGAAAAAATGTGTCACTGAGGTTCTCAGAGGTTCTGCGTGAATTGTTGAAACCCTTCCTAAATAATTGATGAACATCTCTACCTATTTAAAAAAAAAATGGTTATGTCAGTAAACACCACCTTGAAATCCTAGATAAAGCAAATAAAACCAAATTTAAAGCTCATTAAATGCTGCATATTACTCATGTCGAGACTTACTTTGCAACGAGGAAGTCAATCAGTACGAACTTCTAAAGTGTATTTTTTACACTTCATAAAAAAATTATAATTGTCAGACTACAGATGCTTAACACATTTCAATGGGAAAATTTGTGTATTGTGACATATTGAAAGGAGTTAAAGGTAGGTCAAAAGCTATCAAAAGGTTCTGGAAATATATATTACGACAACCCTCGCCCTGGTTGTTTAGACTTTTCCCAGATACCATAACTGATTAATGTAAGATATGATACATAAAAATAACTGTCGTCTAATTATAATTCCCTGTATTTTGTAAGATTTTCCCTAGAATTTCTTTAGAGATTTTGACACTTTATCAAAAAATTGTATAAAGCCAAATAACAAAAAAGTTATTACGTAACTACAATATCCATTTCCAATAGTGTACTTACAAATGCCCACTCTCAAATCTACTACAAAGAACTGAACTTAGCTGCATACAGCACATACCTGGTGCAAAATTCCACTTCAACTTTGTCAAAATTTTGAAGCTGCGGTCCTGTTTTATCCAACTCCTTTCTTGCTGCCTCTAACTTTGCACATTTTGCTGCCGCTTTACTGAATGAACTCATGGCCTGCCTCAATTTTTCACTTCTGGATAGTCGAGATTTTATCTCGCTCAAAGAAAGATCCTGAAAAATAATTTTTCTAGGTAGTTAAATGACTTCCTGAAACATTATTTTATAATTAAAATTATCGACAAGAGGATATGTTACCTTCCCATACAGTCCCCTTACCTCTTGTCATTCAAAACAAGGCTAGGGGAACTACGTTGGAAATCATAGAAAAAATTACTTTATTGATGTGTGTTAGTCACCAGATATTGTCCGTACCAGTGAGCAAATTAAAAATAGTTTTGATTTAAGTCAGCTTCAAGCATACTCCCAAGTTTCATAGCATGCTAGCCATTTGTACTTCATTACTATCGCAGCACTTTAGGACCCAACAAGGTAGGGTACATGAGCCTCCCTGCGTTCTGCAAGCCAATACCGCCATGCTTAAACATGTGCATGGCGGTATGAAAACAAGGAAGGGTACCGGCCAGTGCAGTAAGGCACACTAGCTATCTGTTAGACAGATATACGTTATATCAGTCTTTACCTTCAATCTTCTGTTTGTGTGATGGGTAGAAGGGTAGGCTGTGAGGCAGCCAACCTTGATGCCCCTCTTTCACCCTGATTGGAGAGTATAAACGTAAACACACAGCCACACACCAGCACGTGCTACTTCGTGCTACTGCAACTTGCTATTAAGATTTCCGAGACCTGGTTTCTTACTCAATTGTTGGCAGTTGTTAAGTTATATTTTTAGTTCAGACTCAGGCAGATCGCTTACAGGAAAACTTGCACGTGGTACATAGTTTCTGGGGCTCTGTGTAGATAAGGAGTTTGCTAACAGGTAGAGTATATTAAGAGTTGAGCAGAAGAGTTGCTACGTATGGACAACTGGCAGTGGAGGCATTCCGTACTTAAAGAGAGAATTAGTAAACAGTTGGCTACTGTTCTCATTCACCAGCAATGTATATTCTGTTCTTTAAAGTATAGATGACTCTTCTGACCAAACACATTCATTTTTCAGGGGACTATTGTTGACAAGTAGAGGGTATTAAAATCCTTGGTCTCTGGATAAATTTTTAAGGTGACCTACCATCTGGGTTACGTGTGGCCACTATTCCAGCACCTTGCTAGACCCAGCAGATGGTATACTACGAGAATACGAGCTGATAATCTCTGGTAGAGTGTCATAATGAAACTAGGTAGAACTGGAAATGTGCCACGGTACCTGAGAATGCCTTCTTGCAACAAGAGGGAAAAAGTGAATGGGGTCATGAAGTCTATCAGTAACCATACAAGAAGCTTCACCAACAATTTTCAGAACCATACATACCACACAGGTATAGACTGTGATAATTCAGTTAACTCCTGTGTTAGACAACTTGAACATCTCCATCAGGTATGGTTACATCAAAACCACCAACTCTGTCCCTCCACCTCTATGAAAACTCACCGCTCCAAGACTTAAGGCTTCGCCCTGCCCTACAGGTACAGGTACCCATAGAAATTTCCATTTCAGTTTCCCTGACTTTCCCAGACCAGGTTAACATAACTTCCCTGACCACGACAGCAAGTCTATGTGTTTTGAGTTGTTCTAATGCCATCAAATGTTAACATTAAAAACGGTAAAGTACAAATTTATACGTGAATGCCACAATTTTGCAATAGTCTAAAAGCTTCAGCTAACTATTGGAAAGGAAATGATTTTGAAATTATCAATAACATTCCCTTACAACAACAAAAAAAAAATATATATATATATATATATAGACACACACACGCATGCACACGCGCGCGCGCGCGCACACACACACACACACACACACCTTTAAAACATTATGTTATCCTGCTTACCTGCTGAATACAGTTTCACAGTAACTTCATTTAAGCAAAATCTGAGAGTATTTTATGTCCAATCATTAAAGTTCTAGTAAGGCCTAACACATCAAGAAATGGGCTACTTTGAAAAATACTTAAATTTATATAATGTTTCCTGCATGTCCTCACAAAAAACTCCAATCCCAGTTTTTCTTTCTCTAGTTTCAAAATTTTTTCATTTAGTTCTCTCTTCCAATTCTCGTTCCAATTTAGTTTTTTTCCCTGCCAGTTCTCTGAATTCATCAGAAATTCTTCTCTTTTCTTTCACATTTTTGAGTTTTTCAGACTGTTGTAGTTACTGTTCTTCAAGAAAATCTTGATACCTTTTCCTCGCACAGTTTACAGACTGTAACAATTTTCTAGAAATTGGAAAGCAGTTAACACCTCCATAGTTTGTGACAGCATTGTGCACAAGTCTTCGAGATACCAGCGATGATTCTAAAAGATTTTCAACAAGAAGAGATATGTTACTGGGAAATCCACTTTCCAAAGACACACTACCATGGAACAAAATAAGGCTAAACTTTTTAACTTCCCAGATTTAAATTAATCTGATATTATTTCCCAGTATACCATAATAAAATTCATCCAACCCAATAGTATCATTCTGTGTGGTTAAAAACTCAGAAAACTCTGCATTTTCTGCAGAACACAAGGATACATACTGTTTCTAGGATTCTTCCGCAGTATCATCTGTAATCCTGCTTGCAGAGTGTAGCTCTTCGAGAACAAAGTCTACCCTCTTTCGGCCAAGCACTGGCTATTTCATTATGATTTCAGGGTCAAAATATGTCAGAGCACGAAAAAATTTATATTTGAGAGGGCTTATTCCTTGGATTTTTCGTAGCATACTTACAATAAATTTTTGGAACTCAAATTTCATGCACAATTTTTTACTGTCAGGACATTTAACTTAGTTCCTTTCAATAACTATCAACAGCTAAACCAACATCAACTTTATCAGCTGAAAGCTGATTGTCTGTCTTTGAAAGATTTAATGAAATAATTTTTGCAACTTATGATGCCTCTTTTAGGTTTACTGGTTGCACACCTTTTCATGAAATCATTCATTATTTCCAACAAATGTGTAAACAAAAAGGCAGCAATGGCTTATTAGACAGAAATTTCCTAAGAAAACTTTCACACTCTGAAGCAATTGTCTTGTATGCAGCTAATTTACCTTTTCAAAGAGGATCTTTGAAAATCTCATTCAAAGACACCTTTCGTTTGCATGAGGGAAGTGATGACTATTCAATATATTTCATGTGGTCATAGAGAAGCATTGCTCTCGTCAAGCAATCAGCATTTTCAAGCCACGTTTTGGAACAAATTTTTGTGGAAACAATTTGCAAGAAGTGATTGCCGTAAATTCTGCTCTTCTGGCTGGCTATCCCTAAAAAAGATGACATAAGTCTCTAAGGAACTGATTCAGATTCCAGCCAGCTTCTTTTAGTCCTGTTTTGATTGAGCCATTTAATACATGAAGACCACAACTTCCAATATCAATAAAACATCTACCATTGTCATCACTAGTTTGCATTTTATCTTTCAGTTTTCTGAGGAAACTAACATTGATGTTTGAAGCGTCCATTGATACTTGCAGCAACATATCAAGTGAAGTGTGAGGCAGTCAACAATTTCACTAACATGTCGTTAGCAGTTTCACGTCCTAAGAATACACTGCTCAAATATCGCGTTGAAACTCTCTCTTGGTTCACAACCCAAAATCTAACAACTTGATCCATCTGATCATGCTGAGAGATTTTACGTAACGTTTAATACACCTAAACCTAAAGCCTACGGGACAAATGTCGTCTACAACACCTTGTCGAAAATGTTCGACACAACACGTGTCGTCATTTGACAAGACCTCCGCCAGAACTTGTGACAGAAGTTCCATACACTTCGCCGCCAAACTTGTTAACAAACTCTCACGGTATCGGAAACCTGATTCAAGGCTGCTTTTCTTGATAATTTAATCAAAAACTCTAGAACTGGTTCCACCTCCCAAGAATCCACGCAAGGTAAAGTTTTAATCAAATCTCTCGTCCATCTTTCATTTTGTTCTCTTACATAGCCCGTATGTTTCCGTACAACATCCTTTCGCCTCTCCTCCTCTTCCTTAAACCAAGTAATCGAACTTTGGTGCAACTCAATAGCTGTTTCGTCTTCAGATACTAAAAGACCCCTCTCATTTAAATGTAGAAAAAAATCGACCCGTCCCAGACGGTACAAAAAGTCCGACAGAACAGACATGCCTTTTGGAGAAATTGTTACTGTATCCTGGGTCAAAAACACCATTGTCCGACCACACACAAGTAAGAACAAACGTAACACCAAAGTGAAACGTAACGTAAACATTCCCTTGCTCAAGAACGTACGACTCACGCAAATCAAAACAACCCACTTGCCCCAAAAGGGAGCAGAGTTGCGCAGTTCACTGTACACACAATTTGACTAATTTACTCTCCAAGGCTCCCAGCCTTCATGAAAATTTCCAGTTTTCCTCCAACACTCATGTAGACGGGGCAAGACTCACAAATATACATATCAGCTAACATACCTACGCTTATAGCAGTTAGAGACAAAAGGTTACTTTCACACCATTCTTGAGCAAGAAAAAGGAACATCCAGTTAAGTTTAACATAATTGTATTCACACCTTGAACACAGGTTATAATCCCTTTATAGTTCATGAACATTAACTACCACAGGGCATCGGATTACGTCCAAATCCTTACGCTTAAAGCCCCTCACTCTAAACAATTTCTTATCCTGAAGTACACAAACCACACGCGCTCGCTCTCTCTCTTAAGTTTCCATTCTTTCACTCAAACCATACATTTCGCAGCATATTAATGTTTCCCATGACCAATTAAATAATGATGGCCTACTTTTTCTGTAACTAGTCATTTATCGCAGGCTCTCTTCCCTTCACCAGAAGGAACAAAGACGAAAAAGCCTTAAAGGCGCGGGCCTTCCCCAAGGCCTCGGATAAAGCACAGGAAAACTGTGAGCACCGCGCTCACGGTGACACCATTTGAAGACGTCACCAACAGCCGACAAAATTAAAGTCAAACTCACCAAAATCCAAATACTGCCGCACCCGCAGTCACTACATGTTTCAAATGTAGTCCTTGTAACTTCTCCATCCCCTCGCGCACTCGGCGACCAAGGAACCTTAACAGCTACCTTCACTATGTTGATGAAATCCTCCTCTACACTGACCACTAGCCTACCGGTAGAGTCAAACTGATTTCCACTCCCAACTGCGGCGTTAAATCCTTCAAGCCCGACCAAAGAGTGAGCACCCATCACTAGTGCCCGTCCCAGTTCAACTCGCCGACCAGAGCGCCCCTACCGCCGGCCACAAGAACCAGACACTCCCCTCCTCCCCCTGGTCTACCCCTCCACGGCCAGTGGAGTGACAGGTCTGAAGTCGAATGGGGGAGCCCTAGCACCAGCGACCGGGGCTTTCACTAACCCTCAACAAGGATAAAACAAGCCCTCAATTCCAAAACTCCTATCCCCATTAAAATCCTCAGGAAAAAACAGAGAGCACCGCTCAAGGTCAAACCATCTTCTCGAAAAAAATTCCTATATTTTGTTCTGACCAACATTACATTTCTCCCTGACTTTCCAAAATGTGGGTACCCTTGGACGTACATTACTTGCCCCTAACAGAATGAGTCTTACTAATGTATTGACCTATGAAGAATGGCCCCGGTCAGTGATTGAAACAGACTTGGTAAACACTAGCCTACAAGCTGTCCCTACAGTATCCTTGTCACCACCCTTTCACAGTATCACCTCAATATTGTGGTGGGTGCTTTGCCGTGTTGTTGCTTTATATAGATGTTGGAAGTTATGATGTCCCTGTTTGCGGCGACAGTTGTGAGTTTAGGTCCGATTCGTTTGTTTGTAGTTGCGTCCTCGGTTGGTGGTGTTGTTGTGTGCACGCGGTGATGTAGCTCTCTCTCCCGTTGCTATTGCAAGTCGTTAGTCAGCAGGCAGAACCACAACGAAAACAAACCAGCTAATATAGAGGCGGTGCCTATTATACTGATGCCCGGATAGCGGTGAGGTTAATCAGCCACAGATAAATAAATAAATAAAAATCATTATCTCTGCATTTTTTTCTCTTTTTATTTAACCTCTTGTGACGAAATTTACCATACAAAGTCAATTCACATAGTGAGTGCTCACCCAAAGTTAGTTGGGGTGCACTTTTCTTGTCTACATATTACGCCTTTCCGCCTGCCCTCAGTAGTAGTACTTGGTCCGGCACTTTGTCTACCTTAATAACTGACTATACGGATACGAATATCTACTTCTGGTTACTATAAATGAAAAGGCAGAATGCCAAAAAAAGAGAGAAAATAAAACCAATTTCTTCTAACAAATCTGCCCTCTAGGCTTCACAGCCCCTCTACCACATCTAACACGTCCTCTTCCTGCCGCCATGACGGCCCAACTAAAAACCTTCCGGGCGAATACTCTGACTTACTCAGCCGAGCGGTGGAGGGATACATCAGGATCCAACTTGCCTCAAAAGCTAGATAATTGGCATTTACTAAGGAAGCAAACTATGTAACATAGTTACTGATAAATTTACAAAGCATTTTATTCCATCATACCAGCTAAATATTCCTTAAGTTTATAAATTGGGGATGTGCAGCGTCAGCAACCTGTCGCGGATCACCACCTTTTTAGTGTTGTTGCATATGGCACTACCACCCACATCGATCGAGAAACGCCCTGCAGAGCTCCCGCATTCCAGCACGTCCCAATACGTGCCTCCAAGCGAGTGAACTCTGATCTGCCTGCCAGATAAATCCATCCTAACACAGGCTAGCTCAGAGCTTATTTGAAATTTTAAAAGCCAACACTTCTCTGTACGTGCTTCCAACCAAGTGAACTTTGACCAGCCTGCCAAATAAATCCCATTCCAGGAGAAGCAAGCTAAGAGGCTACTTGAGATTTAAAAAATCCAAACAAAGCAAATATAAGAAAAAGTTACTGAGAAAAGTTGCTTGAAATTAAATTAGCTTTAAAATGAGTCCAAACACGATATAAATACATCCGAAACAATTGACACGTAAAATTAAATACTTTTCCCTCGCTTTAACAGTTAAATTTTAAATTTTGAATAAAACTTACATGTTAATTTCTCTACTAGCATCCCCAATTAATATGTTGGATCCCGCCATATACATCCTTATACCTGGTTACGCTGGCCTACCTAACTTGTTATAAACAGAAAAAAAAAAAAAATAATAATAATAATAATAATTACGACAAAAAATAAATAAATTTGAAATTACTGTACGATAAAGACGCCAAGTAAGTGCTACGTGCCAGTGCACATCACAATATATCAGTATCAGGCAGAATACAGAGGGCCAAAGAGTTAACAGGGCTCCAAAACAACTGACTGGAAAAAGTATGAACTGGATCAAAACTACAAAGTCTGTTTGTAAAATTAATTGAGCTCATACATTTAAGCTTTTATTATATTTTAACTAAAAATACATTATTATGATCTTTGACTTTATGTTGAATGTTGTAAAAATTTTCACACTACTTTCATCCAGAATTTAGTATATTCTCATAAGCATGGATAACACCACATTAATACAAAAATTACAGCACTAATAAGTGGAACCATAAAAACCATTAAAAAAGTTGCGGCAAACTTGTAAAAGTATTATACAGTAGAGCCCCGATTTAGCGAACTCTGAAATAACGAAAACAGTGATTTAACGAAAGGATTTTTAGCAACCCTCAAAAATTAACAAAATAATGTATTACATAACTCAGTGACTTTGATAAAATGTAATATCCATTATAATGTAAGTCCATTAAAAATACTAGCACTTGCCACAGCATATTCTTAATCCTCCGTAGATAAGCTTACACTGTCGAGAAACAAAAAAAAAAAAAAAAAAATTGTTAAAATTCGTTGAAAACTTGGGCTGCGAGAGTGACTTTGAGACAAGCACGTGCCGGTGCGGCCGAGCGAGCCAACGGTGTGTTGTGTAACGAAAGCGCACCTAGATCCTCATCCTAGCGGCTGGCAAGTGAATGAGCATCTAGGTACCCAGTCTCCACAGCGCAGCGGTGGACAGCACAGGAACTAATTCACAGATAGTGCTTCGCGTCTCCGTTAGAATGCGCTGCAGTGCAGCATGCTCTATTGATTAATTCTATTACCAATAGAATGCAGTGGTTATCTGTGTGATTACTTACTGTCGCGTCCAGTGATAAAACCACTGAATATTTATATAAAAAAAAAAAAAAAAAAAAAACGTAATTATATTTATGCAAACTTTTTACAACTACGTAATTTATTACCAAAAACGTAAATAATTTCTTTCTCCAGTGATAAAAAAACATGAAAAAAGTATTTTTAGTCAGCATACCAACGAGTTTGTTTCACGAGCACAACTGCCTACACAAGATACAATGGCCACCGCTGCACGTATTTAATTATTATTTTATCTTTCTTTCGCAGACTTTTAATTCAGTTGTCATTGCATTGTTTTACCAATTTTCTTGGGAATTTCCTGAATTTTGTTGGTGAAGTGGGTGGGAGAGAGACAAGAAGATTGACGGTTCGGCGGTGTTAAACATCACTTCTCAAATGTTGATGGCGTGCTGGCAGCCTTACTCACCATGCGATGCTCGCTGAGCGTTCCACTAGAAATTTTTTAAGTTTTTTGCCCATTTTTTTTCTTTCGTGGCTGTGGCTTACCTCTTGACGGTTAACTCGTTTTGTTACTGTTTTGAGCCAACAGACTTTTTTAAAATTACCTTAAATTCCGACAAATCATTCCCGGGGTTTAAACTTTTGTGGGTGCGTAAGGGAGGAGGAGTGTAAAAATATAAAGTCTAATTTAACAAAACATCAATTTAGAGTAACAGGGTGGCTAGCAAAACCTGTAAAAAAAAATTCCCCGACTTTTCCAGGTCAGCTGCTCTATTTCCCTGACCAACAAAATATCAATAAAATGAACCAGGTTGTACGATAGCGACAAATTTTTTTGTGTAAATATTAAGAATCACTACTCATTGTGTACCGGCCAAATTATTGACTTTTAGACTTATAGTTTATTTATCAAAAATGTTTTAGGGACGTTTTAAATAGTGTTATATAAAAAAACATTTTTGTTAGGTAACAAATTTTTTATGTAGGACTACTACTAATTTCACTAAAAGGCCTAAGTAAATTTTTTTTTATGTTGCCTAATTTAGGTTAGGAAACTTAAACTGACCTAATTTAATGTTTGTAACCTAATTTAACTTAAATATAACCTAACCAAACTTAAAACATAACATTAAAAAAAAATTATGTAGGACTACTTACACCGTCTGTACAAAAATATTTCATAATAAACTATATGTCTAAAATCAATAGTTTGGCCAGTACACGATGAGTAGTGATACTTAATATTTACTTTTTTTTGTGAAGCTGAACACTACTTATCAACATACCTTCACCTTGCAGAAATTCTATCAGATCTTCATTATTTACAAAGCAACAAAGTCCTAGGAATATTCAAATACGATAATTTTCACTTATGTCAATTCACATTCCACTTTTAAAATGCTGTGGTTGTAAAGTTATGGAGAGAAAAGCTCTTGATACCAGAATTAAAAGCATTCAATAACTTGCCTAAAAACAGACGTGTAATACCTGATCACTACACCACCAATCTTTGAATCCCAAAAACATACTGTAATGTGCATCTGTTGTTATTGCAAAACTTTGTTCAATGATTCGTCGAAACCAACTACAACTTTCTTCCCTTCTAGCATTTAACTCATTTCATCCATGAAATACGACGCAAGACCAAATGTGATGTAAAAGCCTATCTTATCTCGCTGTAACTGAAGTTTCTTTGCTGTGACTCTGGAAACATTGTTTCACATGGTACAGATTTGAAAAAATCATCTAGGCCTACCTTCACAGTTTAAACTCTCAGCCCTACTTAGGATTTTCTGCCTTCAATGTGGCTCATAACGGAACGCCGGCCCATGTTGCTTAAAGAAAAATTAACATTGCACGAATTGCACCTTGCAGAGTTATCACCAGGAACTTAGCGATTCATTTAATAGTACGTAGTAGGATCGGTTAACCAATACAGTCTGTTTCTTCCTGCCATGACTGTTTTTCCTAAATTAATTACGTTGTGGAAATAACACTCATTGAACATATATTTCAAGATATTTTTAATGCACTTAATCATTTACAAAAACACAAACGAGATCAGGTCACGTTATGCTGTAACTTTTTAACATACCTTTGTCACTGCACGAGCCAAAAAGTTCAGGCGTGTTTCTCCATTACGCGGTACAGTAGATAAAATACAATTTAAATGTAAATCCACGAACTTCAGATACGTTCAGAATATACAAATACTTGCACGAACGATAGAAAAAAATATTCGCGCCAAGCAAGTAAACAATAAAGAACCGAACTATTAACGAACGTATCAACATGCCGCATGGTAAGAACAAAAGTGAACAGTGGATCGTATGTTGCCAAGTCCACACCTTAAATTTCAACTACGAACTCTTGGGGAGAAACACCACGACTGTTTAAAACCCACTTTATTCATTAAAATTTATGGCATTTTGCAAACAATACGCAAGAAACACCACGAGAGAGTAAATTTTTACCACTGTGGAAACTTGAAAAAATCACAACACATTGTCAATGAACCATTGGTCTGACAACACTGGACTGAAAATTCTGGTACAAAACGCCAAAAAAATCTTATTTGAGACGAAAACCTGGTACCTCGCATCAAATCCACTGTTCCACACGGTTTCACACAACTACAATATTGGTAGGAAAAGATATTATAGAACTTGAAAATTGGTACACGTGCCAAGAAAATGGTACGTTGTGTTCATACCGTCCACGGAAAAGTTCGTTATATAAATTTTGAAATTTCAGGTTTATTTAGAGAATTCCCTGACTTTTCCCTGACTTCTCCAGAAATCTTAAATTCCCTGACTTTTCCCGGTCGCTCGCCACCCTGCGTAAACATTTTCAGGCCCCGTGGCATTTTGTTAAATCTGGGTTCTACTGTATTTCCAAAGTCAAACACCTCTGGATTTCAAATAAAGTAATATACTGTATTTACTTACATAATGGCTGCCATCACACAATGGCCACACTAAATTTTGAAAGGCTTACAAGGAATTTTAGACCCACATAACAGCAGCACCTGACTTTTCTGCAACAGGCAAAACGTTCATTGTTTTAGAAATCAGCATGTGCAAGCCATGTAAACTCTCCAAACTGAACATCCACGAGTTGTGAGAATATTAATTGTACGCTCCAAGACAATACAACATGTGCAGTAATCAAGTGTGCATGATAATACAGGACCTTACGCTTCCTGCATCATTATCGTTTTCTTCTGCCAATCAAGTCATGCGATTCTTTTCTTTAGCATGCAGTTTACTACCGCCATGTTTGTTGTTAAAAAAACCAACAATGTGATAATCTGGCCATAAAAATTTAGACTTGTAATTAATTTTTTCCAGGATGACATTTGCAAGCCTTCAAATAATGTAAGTGGTGGTGTATTTGCTTATCTGTGTACAGGTAACAGTGTGTACTTTACTGAAATTTTTAATGTGTTGTAATTAGTTTCAAACGCTGTTGTGTGATCATCAGTATGTCGGGGTTATTTATGTTTTATTTACAACTTTCGAGTCCCAGAATGATCTGTCTACTTATATGGTTACTTTAACTCACAGTTATATTATAATGTTTTGCACAGTAGTATGCCATATTACTGCATTAAATTTATAAGAACTGTGCTGTATGTACATTTTATCTTCAACACATACAAAATCTCGATTGAAATAATTTTTCTGAAAACATCTCATAATTACCACACCCGAATTTTTGGGACAAATTAGGTCAAATACAGGGTGTTATTATGCAAGTAAATAATTATTTTCAGAGAAGCAAACAGAATAAACGACTAAACAAAAAAACCAAACCTAAAGGTTTCCATACACTTTTAACTCTTAACAAACCTGAGGAGCCTTCTTGGTAGGCGTCATGAGGCCGTATTCTGCTGTCATATCCACTCCACTTCCACCAGCTGCCAGCTCTGGCCCAGAGACCTGGTTAGTCGACACTGCTGCATCTTCCAGAGCTGTGGCGAGAGGAGGTTCTTCTACAACAATCTGTCACAATACAACCAAACAATGAGAACTGTGTGCATGGTACCTGTATTTTTTTTATTGGAATTTAAGTCTCGCCACCAACAGCTGAGGTCACTGGACAGAATTCAACATTAACTGATAGTTACCTAAATCCTGGAACAGTTGGTAGCAAATTACTGAATGTAGTTTCGTGTATTCTCCTATTTAAATATGACAATCCTGGAAAACACCCGCACACATCTGCCAACGTTCACAACGTTGCGCCCACTCCTCTCTCCTTACCTGTTTATCACTCTTTGCGACCTCGAGAATTTCGACATGACGAGGATGAAGTAGGGAGAGGTTTAACTTGGCCCGCATACCTAAGAAACCTAAGAAGGGGTTTCCACTTAGTCTACCCAAGGTGGTGTGGGAATTGCATAGCTCCTTCGCTTTAGGGAAACATATGGAACATAACTGACGTAGACCACAGTATCACTGTATTGCAAAGACAAGCTCACCGCAATTACTTGCTGAGCTGTCTTGACCGGCAGGCCAAGCAAGATGACAGTGACTTGTGAACGGGAGCAAGAGGACACTAATGTGTCAAGTATAGGCTTTGGCTTGGATGTCTCCTTCTGGTTGGGATTCTCTAGAGCAGGTAGTTGAACGACGGGGGCTGTGGCAATGGGCTGGTCCTTTGTGGAGAGGTCGGTTGTAGAGGCGAGAGTTAACTAGGCAGTGAAAGGCACCCAGACATGCACCTGACATGTATCTGGTCACGTGGATAAAGTGGCCATCAAGCCCGAGCAGCCTCGGTTCTTAGCTTGGAGTATATGCGCTTAGTGGCTGCCAAGTCCGTGCAGCCTCGGCTCTTAGCTAGGAGTACAGTGGAACCCCTGAATTACATTTCTCAAGGGACCAGTAAAAATGGTGAAAAATGCAGGAAAAGTGTAATCTGAGGGAAGGTTATAATGTAAAATCATTAAATGGGACCAAATACAAACAGTGTAAATGGTGGGAAAGTGTAGAATAAGGGGGTGCAATTCAAGGGATTCCACTGTAAATGTGCTTGGAAGGCAAGCACAAAAAGTTTGCTAAGGCGACCTTTTCCCGGTGCCATTTCCCTGACTTGTGCTAAGGCATAGGCAATTGAAATCAGGTGTACAGAATATCCAAAAAAATCAACATAGATGCCAGTAATGTACCGGGTGCCATTTACTGACAAAAAGAAGCTATGTTGGAGATAAAACAGAAAAGCAAAGGACCTGGTATCATAGAGTTTACAATTTCCTGCAGGCATGCTTGGGTTAGTGCAATGGTATCCTAGTGTTATCTTCACAAGTTAGCAAGGAGTCTAGGAGGAGACACTGCACTGCGCAGCTAGTGACAACAGTGATGCAGTGATAGCAGCAGCCAGTGCTGCCTAATGACTATTCAGCCTGTGGCCCTCTGTCCTTTGCTATGTTGCATACTATAGATCCGCCAGAATCCAGTCCCTATTTGGAAGCCTGAAGGGCTGACTAACTATTTAGGAACGGGGACTGCAGCATACCTCCAACAAACGAGGACAGTGGAGCGGTAGAAGGAAACAAGGGATGAAGAGAGGTGGAACTGTGGCAACGTGGACGTAGGACAGGAACAAGGCAAAGTGAGACGTCACCCAGTTAGGTAGAGATGTGATTTATTCAAGGAGTTACACACATCCCCAACCTGTGTCTTACACAAAATCATCCACTGACCAAGGTTACGGTTCCAAGTGCAGTCACGAAACAACGGCGGAGGTGGCCCGTGCTGTAGGCATATAGGTCCTGCTTTATGCCCTAAAACATACAGTGTGGGCGGAAGTATCAACCTCGTTCCCTACACACCCAACGAGAAGGCGCGTCAGGGTGTGGGGACTGGCTGATGTAAGTACTGGTCTCCAGTTGGAGTGGTTACCGGTGGTGGTAGTGGTCGCAACATGAGATGCTGAGAGTACAAAGAACTAGGGTATGCCAAGGGCACGTCTGTATATACCCTGTAGTGTGGGAGCAAGCTGGTGGTGAAGGAGGGGAGGGAAGCAGCAACGGTGGCCAGTCTTTCCTATGAGATGCATAGTGCTGAGGGTAGTGGACCATCTGGTGGCGACAAACTGCCCAGCGCCCATTCTGTGAAGTTCTGGTTGACATAACGGGAGGAAGAGGGACGTGAGATAGTTCCAATGTTAAGATGTGCACACAGCAAGTCAATCTAATTATGTCCAAATTACTTACAATAACATACATGCATCCACAGGCTTTTCTTGGCCATTTTTGTCTACAGATAGCTCAAAGTACAAATTTTATATACCGGTACATATGATAGTGTGTCAATTCTGAAGGTCACTAAACTTTTAAACTCATAAATCAAAGTGTTACAGTAGAAAAAAAAACATTTCCCCACTTTCCATTGTAAATATGTTGGTAAGGTTTTTGTTTTAAGTTTCTATCTCAAGTAGGCTAGTTTAGATTTTCAACGAAGTCACTTTTCAATATCTCATTACTAGGTCATTGGATGGTCTTAAAAATCATACGTTTGTATTTCCTATAAAACAAAATTCTTGCCTAAGTAACGTTACACATAAGAATGTAATTGTTAGCAGCCTGGCTTTTATACTACTTCAACCTACAGAACAGTGCTTACGAACCTTCTTGGTAGGAGTCACGAGACCGGGCTCTGCTCGCATATCCATTCCACTTCCACTAGCCGCCAGCTCTGGCCCAGAGACCTGCTGAGTCGACACTGCTGCATCTTCCAGGGGAAGATGCACAGCTCCTTCTTCTGCAACAACCTGCCACAGTATAACCAAGCAATGAAAACTACATGGTATTTCTGCAACACAGTAGGTACAGATATGCCACGTGTGTACCCCTGTTTTCTAGAGCTTACACAACACAACTGCAACGTACCTACTTCATGGTTAAATTATATGAAAAAAAATCTCATGTGTACCCTTAAGTGTGTATGGCCATTATGATGGTGTCAGCAGATAGCTTTTGGAATTAGCCATCTCATTCATTAAGTTAAAAATTCAAAAATTTTAAATCGTAAGTTACACTTTCTAGGCCCATAAAGCTATCATTATAATATTCTTAGTGCATAGGCTATAGCTTCCTAATGAAGAGTTAATGTGGTAAATTAACATCTGAACGCTTAAGGCCACGGTTCTCTATTTAGCCTACGCTAATTTAGTGGGCTAAGTTTAATTAGTTAAATCCTGAAAGGAAGTAAATATCGCAAAACCGTTTAATATAAATGTTGCAAATTGTCTGTACTAGGCTATGTAATTTTGGCTAGTTATTGACTTTAAGAAAATTTAATTAAGTCGATGAAAAAATTAGGATGTGTAGCTCACACAGTTTCCAACATTTCTATGACTCTGTTTTGCGATATCTGCTCCCTTTCAGGTATTTAAACAGTAAACTCGCAAAAACAGCATAGCTAAATCGGAACCCTTGGCTTCAACAGGCAACAATGTTGATTTAAACAAATTTTCATACAAAGTGAATTCGAAGGAAACTAACCACCTATTACAACATAATTTCCGTACAAAATATGCCCAACTACACTACTAATAAACTTAATCACGTTATTGGGATTTTAATAAGTGACATGCAGCTGTAAATGTCATTACTTCAGTCCAATATTAATTTGCATATATGGATGTACGATGCGCTTAAGACTAGGCTACAAACCCAACAGCACACCATCAGTATGGACACAAAAACTAATAGACAGCAGCTGCTACGTAAATGCACATCACGCGCTTAAAATAACACACAAACAGCACAGAGGAAGATAGGCCTAATGTAGCCTACTTTTAATCTGTGTTCTGTGCGCAATCAATCAAAAAACATTATGGATAAAATAATAGGCCTACTGATGTTCAAAGGGCAGTAACAAATGTTATGATTTTTATTTTGATTGTGACAGCAGAAAAAAGAGCACATTAAAACTAGTTTCTCAAATAATTTTGGATGCTGTGTGCAACGTAACGAGGTAAACTGTGCTTCTTGAGTGTATTTTGTGTGTTACTACAAATGTAACCTAGCCTTTAGCCACTTTCTGCCTGTCACCATCAACAACAGCAATACTGATGGCTTCTGAGAATATGTCCAAACAGTAGTTTTTTAAAAAAATTTTTTATGCAGTAGGCCTAGCTGATAACTAAAATGTTTGTAACTACGTTGTATTACACAAGGGCTTTCTACGATAGCATAGGCATGCATATATTAAAGATAAATAGGAGTTAGGAATATGGATGTATAGATGAGACAGATAGGAGATAGAAGACTTGTTAGAATACCAAATACCCAAAAGTTGCTGTTGCAGGGTGACTTAGGGTGGAGAAAACAATTTTATAGAATGGTTTCTAAAGGGAAAATGATACTAACAATGATGGGAAGTATAATAAAATGAGTTAGTTGTACGGAGAAGAAAAAGGCATAAGCCTATAATACCATGTTATGGCCAATGTTAGCGCATGCAGCAGCAGAGTGGAGCCTGTATGAGGAATTGCAATGTGTAGGAGCTGGAGAAGACATAAAGAACAGTGGATGGGTGAAGAACAAATGGAGAAGGCAAGGGCAGGCTGGTGAGAATGAAGGGAACTTATGGTGGCCATCAGTAATGTTAAAGAGAGAGAGGGGAAATCGAAGAAAAGAATGCTAGTGGAAATACTGGTCAGAATGTACAAAATGGTGCATGTGAAGTAAAGAACTTTTGTTCAGCACTTAACATACAAGTCTTTAGCACTGGTGAAGGGTGACATGGTGCAATTCTGACGAAGCGCTAGAATAAAAGGTCAGGGGAAACGAGATATCCCCAAAAAAACCCGCTGACCAGAGGCATCGTCAAGCTGGATCCCCAAATGCGATAATCCAGGGACTGACCCTGCAGGGAATCAAACCTGGATCGCCTAGGTGGGAGGTGAGAGGTCTGACCTCCGACCACTACGGTCCCCAAGGTGGTGAATGGAGAGGAAGAATAGGGTAAGCTAGAACGGGGTAGGCAGACTGTGCTTAACAGGTTGATGTGGGAGTGGAATTACTTTCAAAAGGGGGTGATGAAGGTGAAGCGGGTTGGAAAGTTAACGAAGGGTTCAGGAAGTGTTTGGGGAAGCAGTTCTAGCTAGCCAACGAGTGATTGCCGAATTGCAAATGAAATTATTAATTCAATGATTTCGGTACAGAAAAATTTTTTTAAGTAATTATAACTTCTGCACGAGGGAAGATATTTAGTAACAAATTAACATTAAGTTCTTCAATGCTTGTGGGAGTGCAAGGTAAGTCTGGATCTCGGGCGGAATGTGGTAGCAGCTAGTAATGCCCCGAACTAAACGCGCAGGGAAGTGTCCACCACAACGTGAAAATTTTTAGACACCAGCCAGACGGGAACCACGCGAATCACCTATATCTACTCCGATTATACTAAAATCCACCTCACGAACTAGGCATCTCCTAACTAATCAAAAATTAAATATTAGAAAAAAGAAAAACTTACTGTTTCCTGGTGTTGAAGATTCTCTGTTTCACTGTCATTTTCTCGACCATCCAAGCCACTAGCAATTTTCGCAGCGGCATTTTTAAACGACTTTCTAATGTCGTACTTAGGGGCTCTCGATTTACTGGCACTTCTTTTTTGGAAGACGTGTACCCTGACGGTATTCTTCGACTCATCAAAACGAACAACTTTTTGTTTGCCTGTGGACACACCACCTGTCTGTGATTTTAATTTTGACTTACAATTAGAAGTTACAGATTCCGAATCATCCTTGACGGTATTACTCTGAATACTAGCGATGTCACCATCAGTTTTTATACTCTTAAAAGAAACATATTCTTCGCGTTCTAAAACAAGAACCTTTGAGCGAGATTTCAAATCATCCACTTGTCTTTTCCGTTTGTTGAAAAAATTTGTAATCGTAACCTGCGACATATTTAAAGAACCAAAAAATTAAACTGTAAAACTAACACCGGTCCCTCGTTACCGGGGTCCGAGCGAAAACAGTAGAAACCGCGCCAAAAGTTGTTTACATTTGACGTCTTTGCTGTTGGCGTAAGAATTCACAGCAAAGTACCATACAAAAAAATTCACATTCTTGTTTTCAAAATTTACGACAATATTTCGGAATTTTCGTTTCACATAAAATTAATAAATCGCTGTCATGTTTGCGGCCGATATATACTATGTATAAGAGTAACAAAACAATCTAGATTGAAGTGTATAGAGGTTGGTGTCATGGCGGATCAAGTTAACGAGACACCATGTGCGGCCTGTGAAGAAATTATAACAAGAGATAGAAGCGGACTTTATTGTGATGGTTTCTGTAGAAGCTGGTCTCACCAAATGTACGTTAATGTTTCGGAGAAAAAATATAATTGTATTAGTGAAATAGTCAACATCGTAAAAAAGTTTGTTAAATCGTGTACTGCGGAGATAGATGAGCTACTTCATAAGCTACTTCGTATACTATGGCTACACAAGATACCAACCAAGTGAATTTGAGTGTTATATTGCCCAATATTTCAGCTACAATTGATATACTTGTAAGCAGAGTTGCCAACGTTTTTTGGAGAAAGTCACCAGATCGATCAGTAAAAATCACTAGAAAATCACCAGATTTCCATAATTGTTAAAAAAAAATAGAGAAAACATAACTTAGCACTCGTAGAAATATTACTTTCTGCGGTATTTACGTGAAAATGCGTGATTTTCATTATAATGTTGAATACAATATTGTTCAAAACCATGTCAGACTCACGGCTCACACAAAAATTACATGTCATATCATCCTACACAGTCAATAGAGACATCTATTTAAATGAAATAAGATTGTGACTTATTTAATCTTTCATGTCGTCGGCGTTATCCTTGTCCTCTTCAATGCCTTTGGATCCAGAAGCCTCGCGTTCAGACAAGTACGCTTGAACTATTCCTATTTTTTAAAATAATTTCTTGAGGAATTACGTAGTCATAACAACACTTTTTTTCTCTTTGCAAACCATATTTCACACACAACATT
The DNA here is from genome assembly GCA_003012365.1 of Medauroidea extradentata. Lineage (NCBI taxonomy): Eukaryota > Metazoa > Arthropoda > Insecta > Phasmatodea > Phasmatidae > Medauroidea > Medauroidea extradentata. The sequence goes on along the minus strand of PNEQ01009212.1, from coordinate 5,927 downwards.
GCATGAAGAGTATCAATTTTCATTCTGTTGAGCTTTTCATTTTTAATCACATTTACCACGCTAAACACACGCTCAACTGCAGCATTCGAATATAGCACTTCCACTTTCATTAGCCACAATTTAAAGCATTTATCTTGAACCCACTCATTATGAAAGTTTTGAGCATAATTATTCTTGGATTTGCTCATATTAATATCCAAGAAAATGCTTGACAAATACACGCACGCTACCTTTATTTTCCCCGCACCTACTACACAAGAATAGAATACGTGATTGTCGTTGAGTAGGTAGCGGCATAAACTCGCAGCCCAAGCACTGATAGTTAGCAGCAGGCAGAATGAATTATGTACATTGACAGGTGTGATGACTGATAAAACTGGTGAGCATGTTTGTTTGTTTGTTTGTTTGTTTGTTTGTTTGTTTTATTGCATCCTTATGATCGTTTCTGCACATGTTGTACAAAGATATTGGACATGTCATAGAGTTAATATAATATATCCTCTAGACAATTTTGATTGTAGAGAATTTATTGTTCTTTCTATTTCTTTTGGGGTTGTGCAATCGCATATGCTGCCTTTTTAATTTTTTAGGATGCCCCCCCCCCTCCCCAGTGGAAGCAATTTAGATTTATGAAACATAACTAATGTAATTTACAAAAATTACTTTTAAGATTGCAAAATAATTTATTATAGGAGTAAAAAAAAGATTTTTCCATATTTCTGAAAATTCACCAGATTTGTCACCAGATTTTCACTGAAATCACTAACTTTTCGACTTGTCGCAAATGAAAAATTTTGGCCACCAGACAATCTTGGAAATCACCAGATCTGGTGGCGAAATCACCAAGTTGGCAACTCTGCTTGTAAGCAATAATCTGTATGTCAATAGGCGATTACACTGATAAGTGCTAAATTGTGCAGTAGTAGAACTGGAGAACATAGCTCTAAAACCATCAACACGGTTACAGCAGGCCCGGACTGGCACATGTCCATACAACAATGTCCTTTAAACCATATTTTCTGATCCTGGTCCGTACATTAATTTTTTAAGGTTATACCAAATAAAAGTATTGCATGATAATGCCATTACTTTTTAATTTATTTCCATAAAATATAAATAGGAAATGAACAAAAATAAAATCTTGTTCTTACACAACGCAGTTATGAAATAAGCGACATGTGACTGAACTCGTGAAAGGAAATGATAATAAATGACATCATAAATATAGCACTTCTCAAGTTTTATAATTACACATGTAGTGTTACTATAAATAGGTACGTTGTACAAATAATGAAACCCGATTTGCTACATTGCGCACTATTCAATCGTAAATCTTTTATCGCAGCGGGTTAACCGACAATCATGCCACGGGCACGCAATGCCTTTTGTCATCTGACTACCTCTTTCATATCAGCACTCAACCATATAGTACGAGAATTCCCTTTCGGTAAAAATTATGAAGTGCCGTATTACCCGCAGGCCGCAGGTAGCCAATATAGTCATGAATGAGATTTTGAGAATTTCAAAACCCAGTTAGATATTATTGAAACAATTGTGTCAAATATTTTATTGGGTGGAAACCACTTTCTACTTATTTTGATAGGACCGTACAAATGACGTACGATATAAGGGCAGGGCCGTACGTCCGTACACAGTGAAATTACCGTACTTGTATACAAGGTTAATAAAGTATATTAGGTAGGCCACTCCGGCCCTCTGTTATGTCATTGGTGGCCCGCGTGTGAAGTACCTAGGAGGAGACCGAGACGTTCGTCTCAAGTAAAAAGCTCGCGCGCCGAAAGTACTTTAGTACTTAACACATCAGAAATCGAAAACTAGTCAATCTATTGACTTCAAAATTTTTACAGAACATCTATGAACTATCCTGCCAATGATGCCGTATGTTAAATTTATGTGTGTACATTAGTTAATTTTTTAAAAAATTTTCAACACTGCCCTGTTTGCTACCGAGGGAAAGAAAATGCAGGGCAAAATATAGTAAGCGAGGAACTTTTTTGTTTTTGGAGATAGATAGGGGGTATCAGTGAACGAAATAAAGAGGAAACTGTATGTTAAATTTTGATACCCTTTTTCAAGAATTGTGTGAGTGGGTTTTCGTTTTGTGCCAGGTAGAAGTTGAAGAATATTTCACCTATGAGCGGGATACATGAGCGAACCGACCACAACATACTTCTCTCTCGGTTTATCTGCACAGAATTTACTATGTTAATTTTAATTGTATTTTATGTATTTGTTATTAAGTACTCAAAATTTATTATTTCAATGCAAATATCCACCGAAAGAAACCATTGGCTCAAATACGTACATAAAAAAATTACAGATTCAACAAAACAATTACAGTGATTTAAATGTGTACACTAGTGATGTTTTTTCCAAATTTGTCTGTGATTTTCTTTACTTTTCTAAATCCTTGCACTATGGTACAATATTTCTAGCAACGCCGCGAAGAATATTATGAATATTATGGAAAACATTATGTTAAAGTCACAGCTAAAAATGTAAAGAATACACTTACAACAGTGTTTGTAACAACTGATACGAACACATGACAATAAGCTATCAATCCAATGCAGAAAACACACAATTTTAAATTACTTTTAGATTGTTTGCCAATATCATTGTTGCAAAAAATGTGTTATTTACTATGTTATGTCATGCACGAATAGCCCTTTGTGTTAATAGTACTGCTGGTATAATTTCATATCAACATATACAGTATTGACCTATATATCATGCCACTGCAAAATGTTCAAGAAAATAATGTATATAAAAAAAGAAAATGTAAATAATATTATCAACACTCTTGACAATAAATTCAGTAACATGTTTATATAATACGTTATTTTTGCTGATAAAATGTGTCCTCTATATTGTTGAAATAGAATGGTATGAAAATGTTATTGAACGTATTTGAGGTAATCGTAAGAGTTCACTTCTCAAAACTCGTTGGTAATCATCTTGGCGGAAATTTACAGAACAAACTCTAGAATTATCTTGATTGTAACATATGACCAAATTCAAGCCCCGTTACACTATTTTATCACGTCAGATGTGTTAATTGTAATTTTATTTTACGAGTATTCTATTTTCTGAGTTTTATCTGTTTAATTTATTTTATTTTTGAGATGGCTGTCACAGGTTTACTATTTTTGTTTAGTGCAATAAGAGTACTAAGAGAAAGTGGTGTCAACGTGTAGGCAACGAGTCAGAGACGCCACGCACAACAGACGCGAATTGGAACTAAACAGTCGATGCCGATGCCAGTAAAGTCTACGTATAGGCCCTAACTTAAAGAAAGGAAAGATATCTGGACAACGTGAGACAGTTGAGCTTCGCGGCGTAGGGGAGGAGCAGTCCAGCGAGGAATACGGAGGGCTGGAAGAAAGCACGGCGTGTGTCTACGAGGAGGTTTTAGAGGCTGGCACCGCAGCAAACGTAGTTACAGAGCCAGGGTTATTTCAGAACGCAGAACCAACTATGCTAAGCAGGATAGAGAGCCTGATGAGTACAACGGCTGTAAGTATGAACGCTTTGAGAGAAGAAATGCAGACTCAGGCTGCCAAACTAGACATGCAGGCTTCAAAACTAGACATGCAGACTGCGAAGTTCGAAGAGGTGAGGGGTGAAATGCAAACAATGGGCCAAGGTTTGATGACAGAGTTTTCTGGGCGTTGTGAAATGTTACAGAGACAAGTGACGTCGCTAAGCGAAAATTTAAAAGGGAAAGTTGAAGAATTACAGAGTGAGGTAGTCGCAGTAAGAAGTGAGGTACGTTCGCAACGGACAGAGGGACAGAGCTGGAAATGGTAAAGGAACATGTGACGATACAGACCCGTGAGCTAGAACACCGTGTAGAACAGCTGGAGGGTAACCCACTAACGACTGAAGTATCAAGTCAGGTACGCGATACTATGACGGCACAGATAGATTCTTATGACCGTCATATAGAGACTCGATTAGTCAAGTCGAAACAGCATCGCACACAGAGCACACTAAGATCAATGCGCGCCTAGTGGACGATAATTGTCACCTGGGTGATTTGGAAACAAAGGTCGATGATATGTTAGCCGACCTAAGGAGAGTTCAGGTAGTTCCTGCGGCAGAGCTTAATGCAACCTCTATGTCACACGCAACTATGTCGACGCCAGTTGCAACAACGATGCCACCAGCCATTGAGGGCTTTGCAGGCTTACCAACTGCGCCTTCTGCGGGAATATTGAGTAATCACCCTTCCAAGCTCTGTGTTGAGCAATTACCAAAATTCGAAGGAAGAACGGAAGAAAACCCGGTCAACTTTCTTTTGAAATTTGAGGAATATGCCCGGTTATTCGCCTTGAGTGACGCCGATGTTATTAGGTGCCTAAGCAAGTGCCTAAAGTCCACAGCCTATTTTTGGTGGGAACTTACCCGTGATAAAGTGACATCTTACCCAGACTTTAAGAGAAAATTCTTAGAGCATTTCTGGAGTAGAAAAATCCAGGGAAATTTACGTGCACAACTACACGCAGAACGTTTCATACCGGGTAAGGGACGCAGTCTGGAATACCACCTTTCAGACATTTACGAGAAGTCCAGGCACTTTGACCCACCAATCAGCGAGGACGAATTTATCGTTATGGTCCTTAAGCAGCTACCATTTAGGTATCAGACGCACTGGGCAGGCCGACATTGTTCTGACATTGCTACTTTTTGAAAGAACTCTGAAGGGTAGCATTTTGATTGGCTGAAGAGACTGATGTTTCCGTTTTGAATGCATTATACTAGGAATGGAGGCTTTTTGGACGGCGACTATAGGAGAGAGAGAGTCACGCGATGTGTGTGCTCTCGTTTTAGAATTTTAATTAGCTGCGAGATATATATTGTGCATCTGGCTGCCTGATTAGGCGAAGACGTGTCGGAACTGCAGTTTGCTGTGAAAGAAGAGAGCCTGACAGTAATAATTTATGAATATTTAGCAGATTTGTACTACCGCGTCTGGGGGCTGATTAAATATCACCACTTGCGTTTTGCACCGACGCAGCGCAACGCAAGGAAATCTGCTCTGCACCTGCACCTCGAGTCGTAGTTGGAATTAAATATACTCGAATACGCAAGACGCAAGGGGCGGAGCCTATTTTGGCTCGGCGCAACTAGCTCCCCTCTCTAGCTTACACAAGCCAATCAGAAAATTTGTAACATCATCCTCACTGCCACTTGAACGGCAAAAGCTGTCTGCATACCCGTGTGCTTACATGCTGATATAGCTTCCATGTAGCAGTGGACATTTGTCGCGCTAAAAGTAATGTTTTGGTTAAATTTTTCGTAACCTCAAATTTTGTAGCCTTCTCGTGATTAAACAATGATGTAAGAAGTATAGGTTCATATCAGATTATGAAGGAACATTGTTACAAAGTTTTCATTACAAGTGTATATGTCGTAGTTGTGTTTTGAAGTGTGAAAGTAAATTTCCATAATGTCGTGGTTCTTTCAGTGTAGTGCATGGCCGTGGTCATGGTCATATAGTTAGGTCTGGCAACTGGCTATCTTTCGCAATGCTTGGCAGCGTGCGCTTAGTGAAGCTCGCGGCGGCTTGCGAACTACGAGCGCTAGTAGTAGGTTGACCCATCGTCTGCATTGTTATTGATAGGCGTTTCGGACATTCTCGGTTACTACAATTTATAGAGTTTTGCAAATAACTTGTCGCATTTACAAGAAGAAATTCGTTATATGTGAGGCACCACGGGAAAAGGGACCTTAACTTATTACAGAGAGTTTTACAGGAGAGGCTAAAACAGCCAAATGGGTGGTTTTTTCACATTTTCTGTTTTGTACAGCAAACGCTACCTTGTGGCTTTCAGAACAACCTCATTAAGGATTTAGTTGAGAATGTTACAGCTAGGTGAGGTAAATATGTATTCTACGACACC
>PNEQ01009211.1:0-27471 GCA_003012365.1 Medauroidea extradentata | reverse complement strand
AAAACAACACCTGCTTACAAATTTAGTGTTTTAAGAGATATGCTGTCTGTTCTACCTGTACATTGATCATATTACTGCTATTGTACCTATGGACAACTTGAAGTTTATCATTTCTGGAAACTTCAACTTGAAGGGGGATGTAGAGAATGTTATTGTTTGTGTTATTGTTTATGTTGTCAGCTATGAGTATTACAGAGGGCAGATTGGAGTTGGAGTGTTGGTAGGAGTGTGTGCAAGTTGTATGTTTTATGGGTAGATGTAGAAAATGGAAAAATTGAGAAAGTTAAGAGATAAAAGTATTTTGCTAGTATGAAATGTTGTTCTTTTTTGTCAAGTATTAACATATTTAACCTTGTAGAAAACATTTCCAGCCTTGATCTTTTTGTGCTGTGCAAGAATTATTTGGTATTATTTCAATTTTTTTAGTAAATCAGAAGTTTAACGCAAACCATGATTTAAAAATTTTGAAATGCTAATTGGTATGATAAACTAATTCACTGAGAATTTTAATGCAGAATTATACTTAATATTAATGTTAAAGTTTAAATTTTTTATGCATTGCTAAATATATGGATTCTATTTTACTGTTTAGACACAACAAAGATATTACACAATCACCTGAAAACAGATCGTCCAGATCTATATACAGCCACATTTGAATGATGTGGAAGTGGTACTTATAGCACCGCAAACATTATGTGAGATTCAAGAAACAATAAAATAGTTGACTTTGACTCTACTTCAAAGGAAAAATATTCGGCTTCGCTTCGAAACAAAAAATCACTACTTCGCACACCCCTAACATTATCATCCAAATATAAATCCAGAGTGTTGTAGTATGATACTAAAATTTAAAAAACAGAAACTATAATTTTTCTGCCTGTCAACAGACAAATAAGGCATTTTAAAAGCTCTTACAAGACAAATACAAGGTTTGTTCAGGTTGAATAACTTTTAAAATAAAAATATACATTAAATGTAACCTTCTTCAATATATTGTGTTCCTGTATTCCACAAAGTATAGTACGCTTTACTTAAGCCAGCATAAAAATGTACAACACAACAGCAAAAATTTTAATTTAACTCATATTATTGACTGAAAATGTTTACACAACATGTATAACCCATATATGACCCAAACCTACAAAAAAAAACCCTAAAGTTGAATTTTGGTACAGCGCTACTATTAGCCTTGGAGAAAAACATATAAAAATACTCTCGGCTTTCTCATGTTGGCATCCCAAATTTTTAGGCCTAATATGTACATTACTTAATGCACCCACCTACTGGCCATGTGTCTGTGCAAGTGAGGCACGGCACCGAGGGCCAAAAGCAATATTCAATCTGCGTTACATATACAGCGTTAACATGCTTTGCAATCTGAATACAGTATTTCTAGTGTACGAGGTTATATTTCTATGGAATGCAGTGGCGAAGGGTGAATTTGAAAGCAGGGGAACCAAGTGGTGGTGATTCCGGGGGTCTGGGGAGTATGGATTAACCCCCAGCACAGCGGGGTGTCTGGGGGGGCTCTCCCCTGGAAAAATTTTTATATTTCATTGTTAAGAAGTTGATTTTGAGGCCTTCTGAACAGTGAAGAACAAACTTTTATTTTAAAAATGGTTTCGTTAATTGTTACGATTTCAAAAGCAAAATTTATGCTATATTCTCAGAGCTCTAATTATGTACACCTTTATTATTTATTATACTCCACTGACATTATTTACACAATAAACTACGACTATTTACAGGTAATACCTTAGTATGAAACAATGGACAAGTTTGTATTAAGAAGTTACAAAATAACAATTATCATAAGCTGAACAGAAAGTAATTATAAAATGTCTGTAGTTCCTACTAGCTTATTGTATTATACAAATCGAGAACCATGTTACAGTCAAAATGTTAACAATGAAACTTGTAACGTCTTAAAAAAAATTAAATAAAAAAATAATTGTAGCTCATCATCTCCTTTCAGTTTGTTTATGTGCTTACTTGTACGTCAGTTCAATTCTTCTTGCTTTACGAACAAAAATGTCTATAACATCACTGTAGAAAGACTTCCTTTGAAGTAAAGCAAGGAGGAATTTTTTTTGATTGAAAGTAGTCCAAGATTTGACAGCCTATCTTGTTTTTGAGAGTTTCTAACAATATGTCTTGATTCTTTAAAGTGAAGAGAATGAGCGCTCAACAGATGCACTTGTTGCCGGAATTGTAGCTGTTAAAGAACACAGTTTGTACAACCCAGGAAAGCCATCTACATTTAATTCTGGTCGTTTCAGCAATTCCATTATCTCAAATACCGATTTTGACCTGAACTCTGACAAATTAAATTTTGCAACTAATTCGCTCCTAAGACGAGGAATGTCGAAGTGATTGCCGTAAGATGATTTCAACGATGCAAAATCATCCTCGGGGGAAGTTTTAGCATTTTCTTCGTTTTTGTTTGGGTCCATAAGAGCGAGAAACATAAAGTTTTCTAGTGAGACGAAACGATTACAGAGTTGCTTCAAAATGTTGTCTATTATTTCAAAATACAATTTTCTGTAACTATTCTCTGGAATAAGTTCCTCTGATTTCCTTTGTATTTTAGCTGGAGGCGTGTCTTTAATACAATCAAATTATATTAAAAGTCTCTCTCTTATTTGCAATAATTGATTCTGTCTCAAGTCAATTTTTGAAGGCAATAGCTAATGTCAAATGTCTTTGTCTGAATGATCTGAAATAATGAATCTATAATTGAAAATATATCAGAAAAAACATGTAACAGAAAATTAAAATTGAACTCTTTTAGTGCAACTAAGAAACCACGAGATGTAATATATGTTTCTCTGTCCATTCTAAGGATTTTCTGTTATGCTGTTAAATAGATTTATTAGTGCAGCTTTGTTTTCGAAAACCGTGTGAAACAAATTGGAATTGGAATTCCACGTTGTTGGGCAGACTTTAGAAAAACGTTTACAAACAAAAGTGTCTAAAGCGTGAGTGCATTTCGTAGAGTGAGAAAAAATTATGCGAATCTACTCAACGTTTTAAAAAATATCTTGCAGTCTCTAATATTGTTGAGCGACTGCGAACGTACGAGGTTAAGTCTATGTGCGCAGCAATGAATTAATATAGCACTCCTGTACTTCTCTCGGACTCTCTTCTGCAGGCCATTTAAATGACCGGACTTAACAGCAAGCACTAGTTTATTGCCATAAGCGTACTCGTCTACTAATTTAAAAACATGATTTGCCAGTGACTCTGCTGATCTGTCTGTAGTTACGTTAGTAAAACCGAGAAATCTTTCTTCAACGGTTCCCTCATTCGTCATGTACCGCATAACAGAAGAAAGCTGTGAAATATTTGCAGTATCTGTAGTTTCATCCAAGATTATTGCGACGAAAGGAGTAGAACTAATTTGCGCTTTAATTTCTCTCAACATTAACTCCGCAATACTTTCAGTAATGTCATTTTGTATAGTACTGGACAAACCCATAAAAACATCAGAGGTTTCCAAATGCGAGGACAGCATTGAGTTGCAATTGCTCAAAAGATTCACCAGTTCCACATAATTACCTCGGTTAGAAGTGTCCTCTCTTTCATCGTGACCCCGGAACGCAAGTTCTTGTCGCCCAAGAAACACAGTCACATCTATAAGACGTTTGAAAACATCCCTGTTTCTGTCTACAATTTCATTGTGTTTACGAACATCTGCGCGAAGCTGCTCATTAAAGTCCAAATTAACCCGCCTGAACCCAAACATCTTTAGTTTACATACAGCAGACAAACGTGTTTGTGACAGTTTGTGTCTGTGAGTAGCTTTATGAAAATTATTCATGTCGCTAAATCCACTTTTATTTCACACTCCTTTCTCTGATGTGAACATTAAACATGGCAAACAAAATAATTTTAATTTTTGTTTACACCCAGTAAGCTATTTGTGGGAGTTGTAAAAATTTGTTTTAAACTGCCTTTTGCACTGCACACCACTTGATTTCGCGTTTGTTGCAATATACATGTCTGGAGTCGGCCTGCCACGCAAGATTATTACTCTTTTTTGTTCAAATGTGTTACCGCTGAAATAAGAAGTGAGCAGTTCTACCGCGCAGTTACACGTTTGAAATTCTCTGCTTTTGTCTACTAGCATTTCTCCCTCCGTCGAGCTGCTCGCTGCCATCCCCTCTTCCTGCCGCACCCCTCCAGAAGTCCCCTCCATCGCTTCTACCCACCAGCGCCCGCAGAAGACTGTCTTGGTTCCCTTGGCTAACAAGCAAAGTGCAGACAAAGCTGATAACTATACACGTCTAACAAGCGAGCAATTTACCTTCGTCTTCGGCCATCCAGACGTTGAAGGAAGGTGTAACACCACTTAGTATAACAGATAAAACAAAAAACTAAACTAATTTTATACAGCTCTTTTTTTGCATGTTAAAACTCGCACAAATGTGTACTTTCCGTACTCTCGAAGGAACCGGGCGACTGGCTTGGTTCCCTCTGCTCCGCTGTCCCGAGTGCACACGGAAATACCCGAAGGCAGAAGGGGTGGCGGGCCCGAAATGTTGGCAGAACGTTCCGCAAAGGAGGGGCGGGAGGCAGGGGTGGCAGCAAGGAGGCATGAAGAAAAAAGGCTAACGCCTGGAAACAGAACGAGAATGCACCATCGCTACAGATACAATATTTGTTTAAACAACGTTGATATACATTTAACAATACCATAATTTACTACACGACTCACAATTATTTGCTCTACATCGAAATACGGGACCATGGAATATTCGCCACTGATGGAATGTAAAATTGAAATTCAGACAGCAAATAAAAACTTCTTGAGAGCTAGTGCTTAAGATATGACCATGGATACTGCTCCAATATGTATATTTTCATTGTGTTAGCTTTCATTTTGCGAACGTAATAAATGTTGCAGATAATTTAACATGAAGTAAAATGAAGCAACATTTTAAACCAAAAAACTACTTGTGGAATTGGATGTAATATTTAGTTAATTGTTTTATATTCTACCAAGAGGAACCAAATAAAATAAACTTTCAATATATATAATTTTTTGCTTGTTAAACTACCTAATTTTAATCTCCTGTTTCTTATCATTCTACTAGCACATACTGTATATAGCCTATTATTTATTGGTATAGCTCAATAACATGCAAGGTGAATTATTACAGTAATGGGACACATTTTAAGATAAATTATTTTTAAAGTTAAATTACAAATCTAATGTCTCACACAAATTAGTTACCTTATAATGATACAGAGATGGTGCTAAATTTTTGCAGGTATGCATAATTGTTACAAATCTGTAACAGAATTAACTTTCAGCTGTTCGCTTTCTAAAAGGTCTCCTTTGTCTCAAAATGAAGCCATTTAAGGTGGGATTTCAGTCTAAGAAGCATATGACATTATGATAAACCCTAGGAGGTTATGGCCTTCTACTACAACATTGATTCAGCTGATTTTTAAGCCATCTGATAATGCTTTATAACACCTGAAAACAGGAGAGGGGATGATTACAGACAGTACATTGTTCTATAGAATGACTCCACACAGTACATGAAGTGAAACCGTTAAATATTCGAGGTCAGAGTACAGAATGATAACTAGTGTTCGTGTGGAAGTTACTTTGGATCTCGTTGCAGCAGAGGTAAATACCACAAGAAGTGTTGCCTGATGTTTTCCTCACATAGAAAGCCATCACCCAGTGAAAACTATTCCCACAGTAGACAACAAGATAGTACAAAAATTACAATGTTTCAAATACTGTATTCTTTTCTTGAGAAGAGAGAAAGAGAGAGATGTCAATTTACTCAGGCGTATTTAGAAGATTATTTACAATCTGTTTGTAACCAAATTGCATGTGAACCTTACAGCTGCAATTACTTGAAGACAAAACTCTTTTCAAATTGAATCACTTTTACAGAAATTTCAGGAGAAATACTGTAGTAAACTTTAAAGGAACTGCAAACCTCATTCTATATTAGTAACTGTGGCACAATGAACTCTAAGATCTGATGTCAATGAGCAACAACACACTGAGGAGAAGGCAGTTGAAATTATAAAAGGGGCCAAACTTGCAACAGTGTACAACTATAATATGTACCTTAGCGCAGATGAATATTCACCGTGAATAGATAAAGTCCCAGGTACACGTTAAGTGCTTCATCGAGAAAATAGTGCAAGGCATGCAAGAGATATGATCCGAAAAGCACACTGCTATGAGCCAAGCCATTGTCACATCTCGTCTACAAAGATCTTACATAGCACCAGTGTTGATGAGTTTATGTTCATCGGCATTATGGTTGTAGACAGCTTGTAGATTCCTTTCTAGCCTTGGATTTTCTATTAGCTTGCTAGTCAAGTGCAGCATTATGAAAAGGATATCATAGCAGTAGAGAAGCAGGACATTCCAAGGGCATGACGAATATATTTAATTCTCATTCGACAGTGCTAATTTCAATATAAGAACATTAACTGGACACAACACTTTCCATAACTGCCTCTTCGATATAGATAGTAGTCTGCAAGTGCAAACATGACTGCAATGCTCAGTGTAGTTGCAGAAAAAAGGTGAAAGCTGTTCTGAAATGTGTGGTTACTGCACACACACCAAATACTTAAACACAGTGATTTACAAAATGGACCCTGATGAGTTGTACCTAGGCTTCTACCATGGTATGTAAACTGAATTAAGGCATTTTCTTTTTAATACACAAAATTTTTAAATGGACATATTATTTTTCAAAACAATAATCAAAATACTCTAGTGTTGGTATGCGAATGTAGATATATAATGATACCACATAACTCTCTAGGAATATCTACTGTAAGCAATTTTATCTCAATCTACTTTGAACTACTATTAGCAATTACTTATTTGGGGAAAATTTGATATGTTAATGCAATGCATCACAGGATGAGCAAGTGCAGTATGTGGCATGACTGTACGGTGACACACGCATCCTATTATTTATATACAGTTTCATAACCATCTGTTGCACAGAACTAGTAAACATACCGATGATAAGTGAACAAAACGGACAACAAACTTTACGTTCTATCAATTTTGCCTGTTCTTCACTTTAAGGCACCTAGAGCTAAAATCTTAAAAATGTATTTGTTTAATTAGTTGTTTTTTTAAAGCTACATTGTAACATTCATTACAAAAACTTAACTGTTTTATGTTTATAAATCTTTCCTCTTTAATTATCCACCAATTCGGGCTAAAACTTTTTGCACTTAGCTGGATCAAAAAATTAAACACAGTTGAATAGTGCAAATATAGGACTACATATAAAGATTTTAAGGGCCTAAAATCTAGGTTGCAAACATTAGAAAGACAATTTACATATTTTGTTCTCGAAGGCTAATAGTATCACTGTACCAAATTCAGTTTTAAGCTATTTTTAGTGTTAAAACCTTAAGCAATTATTTTTAAAAAAGAATGCAGTTTGCTCTGTGCACTGATATCACAAATTCTACCAACTGGAAAATATAACTGTCTTACCTTCACACTTACCATATGTGTGTAGCCATGCATTAAATAAATCCACAGGAATTTTATTATTGATGTAGTGGTATGCCTCTGCTGACAAAGTCCTGCGGTCATAATGATGTCAGTACCCCCAATGTCAAAGTTTAGTCAATCAGGAATATATGCTTCAGCTAGCCATTGCTGTACGAATGAAACATGTCTCTGAATAATTATGCACTGCGTAAGCATTCATAGGATTACATGTGGATTTTGCAATGTTACTGTTACATAGTAACAATAATATGTTGCAATAAAAAGTTAACGAGTAAAACCACACTCACTTGTTCCCTACAATGCAAAACATTTATTGATAAATAGCGCTTTTGTCATTCAATTTGGCAGGGGTGTGCAAAAACTTGCACTTTACTGCATTTATAATTCTGCTGTCCACCAAGACTCTTGAACAAATTTCTTCTTCTGCTTTAAATCTTTTGTAATACACACAACTGGTGGGAACATCACCTTACCCCTTCTTCAGGGCAAGGCGGAGTTCTGGCTAACCACAGCCCAGTATTCTATTCGCCTCGTACATGTGAATAGTATACACTTATTCTTCATAAATAAATACACAATCACTACATACTTACAAAACTGTAAATTTTGTTTCTTTACAGTATGTTTCTTATTATTCCACTATTTTTGCCTTTACAAGGCAGGTTGTGAGGCTGTCTTTACTGTTGGCCGACTTCAGCAATTAAAAATATAGTAGAACCCTAATTTTATGAGTACTGTACCAAGTTTTAAATGGCAGCGATTTTGAATGGTCATTTTCCAGAACTTCAAAAAATTTAAAAAAATTATTGAAATAAAAAGGAAAAACCCCAGGAAAAGTGCAAAAATCATATAATAAAACTTATTTAAAATGTGTTAGTGAGTCAGAAATGATAAAATATGTGGGTTGTATGTAACTACTTGCAATTGCCAATTCCCGAGATGAAAAAAAGAAAAGAAATAAAGAAAAAAAAACATGAAAATTTGTCAAAATCTTTGTCAGATGCGATTTAAAACGAGCATGCGCACGGCACCCGATGGTAATATACCTGTGCGATACGAGAGAAGAAAGACAGCATTGTATTTCCAGTTACCACTCCTCTACCTCCAACCCCCTCCCCACTTCTGGGTTGAAAACTGTCGCCACGTACTGTCTCTAGTTATCTCATCTGACACCCAGTATCGAGTGCTCGCTTAGAGACAAATCCAGCCAATAACAGCATACGTTACACACCCATTCCTCTGCTCCAACACCACCTTGCCACACCCTTCTTCTCTTGGGTAGGTATTTGTCTCTAGTTCACTTCCTTTCATATTTCAGTAACAAGTTTGACCAATAACAGCACAAGTTACACACACCCTCACCATTTCTACCTTCACCGCTTTGCCAGCAACCTCCCTCCCCTCCAATCTTGGATTTTTGGACACATTTTTAATATTTCTACAGATTGATTTCAGCTTTACTTTTGGTTTTCAAGTTTGGACTGCATTTGGATTGACTGTAGATTGCAGACAACCTGATTACACTATTCTTACTGGGTTGCGACTGTTTACAGCTTGGACTTTAGTTTGGCTTTTGATTTGTAGCCAGCCTATGCAGGTTTTCAGACATCTATTTTAGACAATTGTTTTCGTGAAATTAGTGGAATCAAACGAAACACGTTTTCGCTAGTTTACTAGTCAAAATTATTGAAGAAATCAAAGCAGGAAAGTTTTCGAAGACCTACATCACTCTCCAGCACAAACCACCGCCGAGGATTATATTCTCGATTTGGAAGGCCAGAGAAGCTATCGTGAATACTGTGGAACGGGAGGGCTGCAATATGAAGGCTAAGAGCCTGAAAGGGTCAACCAACACCGATCTGGAGAAGGCAATATTTGATTGGTTTACCCAGCACAAAGAGCCCAGGGTGTGCCAGTTAGCAGGCTGATGTTAATGCAGAAGGACAACAGGTTTGGACATTGGATAGGCCTGGATGATTTTAATGCGTCAAAAGAGTGGCTGGACCGACCCACCACAACATCACTCTTCACAAAACTTGTGGCTAGAGTGAAGTGATTCCCAAGGGCTCTGTACGTAACTAGCTGCCAATTCTTCAAGGAATGCTGATGCGTGACAAGCCCAAGAATGTCTATAATGCAGATAAAACTGCAACAATTTTTTAAACATCATGCCAGATTGAACACTTGTGGTAAAAGACATACTTTGTTGCAATGTGGACGACAGTGAGAAATTAACCCCTCTCATAATTGGCAAGTTCAAAAAACCTCACTCCAAGGGGCACACAACTTTGCTGTGCGATTACAAATACATACAACACCAAGACAAGGATCATGTCAGCTATGTTTACATGATGCAATCGTGTCCGACTCCCACATGCGTTGCTTTAGCCGCAACATTGTGCTCTTTGTCAATAACAACCCCGCCCACCCTCACATAGAAAACTTGACGAACTTTGAGCAGGTAACTAGTGCTCTTTAGCCAGAGGACTAAGGAATATTTAAGTTGCTGAAGGTCAACTTTTCTCACAGGTGCACAGCCAGTTTTGTGTTGGATCTGGACCTCGGGCAGGGTTACAAGGAATGGGATATCTTTCAGGCAATTCAACCAATCCAAGCATCAAGGGATCAAATCACCACGGAGATAATCCGCAGTTGCTTTCGACATGCTCAGTTTGTTGTCGACAAAGCCCCCTTCCTCCCTTTACCAGCAAACACAAACATTGAAGATGTCGACGACCCAGAGGAAATGGAGGCTGAGCCACAACCTGGGACGTCTGCCCTGCCCCAGTTTGAGCCGCAGCCCAGGCCATCTATCCAGCCTGGCACCTCCACACACCTCACCTACGTACCGTTAAGATGATGCAACATGGAAAAAGATCGCCCCACACTGCACATACGAGGAATTTGTTGTGCCACAGATGGAGTAGCTGTCTGGGGCGAGCGCTGTGGACTTTGTGAAGGTGGGTGAGCCGTCGGATGATGGAGAGGAAAGTGAAGAAGAGAAGATACCGCCCAAACCCTCAAGAAGGAATGCCTCAACGTGCTACAAGTCTTCAAAAAATCTAGTTAAAGTTACCCTAATACTACACCAGATTTGGTACAGTTGGTAGAGTCCATCCAGCACTATGTAGCACCTGTGGGCAAAAAAAAATAAGCCATAATCACAGAATTTTTTTATAAATAAAGGCTACCAGGCAAAAAGTCAGTGGATTTTTCAGTATTTCTCATTGTGCATTAAACTTTTGTAACTTATAAAATGTATTCACACTTACAGTGTCTGAAAATCTAATAGCACTACTTTAATTTTAAATATTAATGTATGTACACAAAAGGTGCTTCCGGAAACTACTTTGGATCCACTTGATAGCGAGTAAATCTGTTGGAAACATCATGCGATAAAAATCTCAGCCCTCAAGATCTCAAAATGTTCAACTCGATCCCATCGCCGGATCCCGTAGATCTACTCTGCTCAGGAGCAGGGTAGACAGCAGCCAGCAGACGATACTAAGGAAAGCGTGCATAAAAAGTAAAACAGACTCACGCATGTGTACGTGATAGAAAAAAATATGTTGTAAGGCAGTTTGAATGCATGTTCTCGGAAAATACAATGTCTGATCACAGTATTTTTGTTGAACAAGAAGTCTGGAGCAGATTATCACGTAAAAAGGTCGCCAGAGTACGTAATTCAGGTACGGAATAAATTATTATCACTAGTACACAATTTTAATGCTACATACATATATTATACCAGCACAAAAGTATATCCTGCACTGTTTTAACCTGATCTAATAACATAGGTCTGCCAGATTGGCGACTGAAATTACCGCGTCTGTAGATTTTGCTAAATTTTTTAAAAAGGCCGCCAAGTAACAATTCTTAGGATTTATGACAGCTCATTAAGCATCTATCGACTGAGTATATCCAGTCCGTGGATCTGAAGTATGTTTCGTAAGCGCCTTATATAGTTCGAGTGACAAAGCAATTCCGTTCCATCGTTGATCAAGCTCTATAGTTCAAGGAACGAAGCAGTTTGCGTTACACTGCCACGACTTGTAAACTTATCACATCAAACCTTCTTTGATTTTTTAAGACTGAAAAAAAAAAAAAAATTGTAACTTTAACATATTTTTAAAGATAATAGACACGACGCCACCTGTATTTTGTTGCAGTGCAACTTATTTTCGTGGTTGAGCTAACAATGTTACGTTGCAGTGCGTAAGTATGTTATATTTGTAAAACATTATTTTTGCTACAGAGTTCTTTTGAATAGTAGCAGAGTCATTATTAAGGTGGATTCACAACCACACGTAACATGCATAAGCATAGGTTTTGGAAACTAGTTTAACAACACAGAATTTAGACATGTACTCTGAAGTAGTTTTTTTAAGAACACACAATTACAATGAAAAAAGTGAAGTAGGGCCTATTTAAATACCACTAAATAAACCGACACATTATCTAATTTTCCTTCAATAAGCTACTGAAAAATTACTTTGCACTCAAAATTACTCGGCGCCCTATATTTGTAACATTTTTTTAACACAGGATGATTATACTTACCATTTCAGGGTATAATCTTGTTTTGAAAGAAGTCTGCCTATTGATAAAATTAATATTTCTACAGCACATTTTCTAATTTTCTTTCAAAAAGATATTGGAAACTCACTACACACTTGTTAAAATGACTCTGTGCCCTTTGTTTACAAACTTTTTTGTGAAATGGGGTGGTCATACTTCCAGTTTCAGGATGTGGTGGTGTTTGAAAGATTATTATAGAGATTATTATAGATATTATAAGAGTTAAAATTGTGTTTCATTTAAACATCTAATATATTTGTGATTACCAACAACTGCAGCCGACATGAAATTTACTGTTGTAAGGAATTTGGGGGGGGGGGTCAAATTCTGACTATTTTAAGTGGGCATTGAATTTGAGTGGCCATTCTCAAGCACCATGAGGCCACATATAATCTCATGTATCTCTATGTACAGAATGTACACAAATTATTAAAACAATTTGACAACATAACTACAGTTGTTTTATTGAACGTACAGGGGTCTAATTAGCAGCAGTACATAAATATTCACGAAGCTTCGTTGGTACATCATAAATGATCAATATGTTGCCGCAAGGCAATCGTGCAAACATCAATCCCATAACCAAGTTTGTGCCACACGTTATGCATCATGTCCCTGTCAATACAATCATTTAAGGGTGTCACGTGGCAAAAATTCAAAATGTTATACTATTTGCTTGGCATAGTGTTAGTTTTATAGACGTTACTTGTGACTACGTTTTCCAACTTATAGAAATTTTTTCACTCTCATAGTTTTCCCATAGCGGCATGTCAAAGTCAGAATTTGCAAGTTACAGGAACGTAGATATAAGAAAAACCAAGTGACTTACTCAAATGAAATAATTTACACTGAAATTAGATATAATGGACTATATGCTAAAAGATTTATAAACACAGAATGGAATTCTTTTGTATTGTTTAAAAAAATCCGAAAATGAAGAAAATTTACCTCATTTACGGCAATTAAAAAAACAAAAAAAAAAAAAAAAAAAAAAAAAAAAAAAAAAATGACGTCGTTGTGTGTTTTTAAATCTTTTAGCATATAGCCCATTATATCTGATTTCATTGTAAATTATTTCATTCGAGCAAGTTACTTGGTTTATGTTAAACCTATGTTCCTGTAATTTGCAAATTCTGACTTTTGATGTGCCGCCATGGGAAAACTATGAGAGCTAAAAAATTTCTTCAAGTGGAAAATGTCACAAGTAACGTCTATAAATCTAACACTATGCCAAGCAAATATAAAATTTTGAATTTTTGCCAAGTGAACACTCTTAAGCAGTTCCTGCAAGGTAAAGGGGTCTGGACCCATGGATCCCTCCTCTCTGGCTACATCCATGCTCACACCCAAAAAAAAGTTGCAAGGGGTTAGGTCAGCGGAGCATGGAGGCCATGGTAGCAGATTATCACATTTTCCATTACGGCCCATTCATAATTCAGGATTTGTGAACACTGCAATGGAAGTAGGTGGAGCACTAACCTATAGAATTGTAAAAAATTTGCTTGATAACAGGATGATGGTCTTCACTTTTAGAAGGAGCCAAATTTCTAACATGTCCAGAAAAATGTGTGTTGTTATGGCACTTTCACAGACAGGGCTATAAACTATATGGCACAAAAACCATTGACTTCGGGGCATTACGAATGTGCTCAATATGCCATGGAGGTTTTCTGTACCACACATACAGACACTGAGCATGCAGTAACATTTGTCCACAGTATATAAAGACAGGAGGACCACACAGATGTTCAGAAGATAACAGTTACTGCTGCTGCCACTTCACCTTGAAGACGGTGAATGACCAGGGCTTTAGCACCGATTGGCTGAGAAATTTGTCACATCAACAGCTGTTCATTCCAGGTTGGCCGAAGCGGTTGACCATTCAGGAACGAACTCTCGCTCGCCTCTGTTCTTCATCGAAGCTGAGTTTTGTGGTTTCTGAAAAGAGATGCCTAGGTATTGCGTAACTTGAAACCACCTTCTACGTAACGTCCTACAGATGTTTATAAATGCCTTTCAAGCCTACAGCTTTTCTGAAATAAAAAAAAAAAAAACAGCCGTGGAACACACTTAGGGCTAGCATAACATTGAACTGTAATTTCCAAACAAAGATACCATGTCGCTGAATGCTTGGTGAGGCCACGGCCTCTGTGAGTGATGTAAGAGTAAAGCCACGTGGTTCTCTCCAGATAAGCACAGGACAATAGTGTTCCTTAATAACAGGGGAGGTTAAGGGCGTGATCTACCGCAATTTTCATCGCAATATTTTTTATTTTTCATTTGTACCACATATTGTTATTCTTATTTTAGACACAAAATGTTACTAAACTTGGTTCTTATGAAACTTTTTTATCTCTCATAGTTTTCTCGTAATAGCTTGTTAAAGTCAAAATTTACATGTTTCAGTTTTAAGGACTACACTAAAACCAACTGATATACCAAACTGAAAAAATTCACAGTGGAAAAATACGTCGCAGGCTACAATGTCATGTCCATACAAACAAAGAATAAAATATTTTGCATTGAAATAAAAATTCTGAAACTTAAAATAAAAATTTGAAAAATTCAATAATATTTCTAAAAATACAATATTATTTTATTTTGTAGTTAAACATAGCTGAATTTGTAGCCTACAACATCGTTATTTAATGTGAATTTTTTCAGTTTCATAAGTGAGTTGGTTTTAGTGTCATCCTTAAAATGGAAACATGCAAATTTTGGCTTTAATGAGCCACTATGCAAAAAATATGTGAAATAAAAAAATTTTATAAGAGGAAAATTTTGTCACATTTTCTGTCTAAAACAAGAAAAATTAAATAAAAATAAAAACGGCAATGAAAATTACGGCAGACAGACCACGCTATTAAAGTCCCTCACCTAAAATAGCTACTTTTCACTGGCTGTCACTTAACTTTGGATACTGAACTTTACTCATTCAGTAGTCGCTGAAGTTGACGATTAGGTTGGGTGTGGATTCAACAAAGGTCGATTCTGTTACCAAGTATCTCTGAACATGTGACTAAGGCTATCAGGATTCCTGACTTGACTTACACAGTAGCTGGGCAGTGCTTATATGGTTCGTACAGGTCCTGCAGGACAGGAGGAGAAGCCCTGGTATATTCAGAGGAAAAGAAATTATACCTGCTGGAGGGTTGTTGATAATTAGGGTGTCTAAGGAAGACGTTAAAATAACAGTTGATAATTTTGTAACAATGCATAACTTATTTACTGATGCACCACTGCCCCCCCCCCCAAAGACCTGCACACACCTTCAACACAATCTCAAGGGAAAAAAATTCCATTAAGCAGTTTAACTTTAATTGTATTTTGCTTAAAAATTAATTAAATAAGAATAAATGTGAATTAAATTAAATATATAAACAATGTTTTAGCAATGAAACGACACCTCAGAAGTATACATATTTTTCAGTAACACTTAAATATCGGAAGATACAAAGTTAACAATAGCGTTTGTGAAGGGTGACTGGCTGTGTGGTGCACGCGAATGGCCCCCTGCATCATAAACTGGACCGTTGGCAGTTGTCGGTAGTTAATATGTTAGTAAAGAGTGTGTTGTACTATGCCACATTCTGGCAGAGCAATCGTACACTACCTCAGTCTTAGTTCTCTGAACCACCACATGCGGTGATGTGAGCTGTGAGTACCTAGATGATCACTCATTGGGCCAGGCGAGCGAGAGATGCTTGGCACTGTCCAGCGCAGACCAACATGCTAAAGTTCGGTACATCTTAGTGAGCCTGCACACACTACATTCAAACACACTGCACAGGGAGTGGCCGACGGTAATGGCAGTTTTGTGTATTTACTCATAACGTGCTACTATCTGATAGTAAAGGATTCAAAACAACACTCAGTTCTATTGCAATAAATCCTCCTACAATGTATGACAAACACAACATTTAGAGGCCCTAGTGTTTATACGAAACTTGATTTCCATGTATGACCATATGTCAGTTTTTCAGTTTTGTCTTTGACAAGGTAAGGTAAGTGGGCTTTACATCTCAACAGTGAGGTTGTAAGAGACCATCACACACAATTGTACACAATGACAGGAGCTTGGAGAGGAGTTGACCAAGGCCCTGTCAAGGAACCATCCCAGAATTCGCCCAGAGCAATTTCGGAAAACCAATAAAAACTGAACTCTGGACAGTAGGAGATGGGGTTCGAACCAGGGTCCTCCCAATTGTGAGTCCCAATTTATTCAAAGTTGTTGTTCCTGTCAACTTCGTTAGTATGATTTGTCTACTGTCTGTTCCTACAACAGACTGCAGCGACTTCACAGACAGATTCGAAGACTACAAAGTTCCGCCTCATTTCAAGTCGTCCATTGTGATTCACCCTCCCAGTAGTACATATGTAGTGTAACTTGAACAGCACTTTTATTTGAAATAAATATTTATGCAAATATGCATGCTTGCAAAATTTTATTAAAAGAACAAAAGAAATAGGAAACAGGTTTTATTAATAACATGGAGCTAAAGACGCAAAGTAAGCAACCAAAAAAATTCCAGCAGTCAGAAGATCCCATCAACTGAGCATGTAAAATAACTACACTACTAGACAGTTAAAAGTGACACATGTGATGCAGTTTGATCTACTGTAGTTAGCAATGTCAAATCGATCTAACCAATTTAGAAAATCACAAACTGTCTCAGCACACAACAGTTTAAAAGGACACAAGTACTTAACAAATGAAGCCCAAAGACAGAAGGTGTCTTAAAATTCCACTGGAGAATATTTGTTTCTCCAGATTCTTGTCAAAAAATAGGTGTTACCAGATTTCAATGCGTGTGCCTATTCTCAATGAATATTTGTGATATGTGTAATAATTTGACCAACAATTGCATTTTTTTATTAAAGCTGCACTGTAGAGCTCACATTTGAATTAAGTAAAGCTGTCATAAGATGACTGCAGCATCAGCCACATGGTAGCAGTTAAGACATCATGACTTGCGATAATACCCATGTCTGCAGCATGCCACCCAGTTCAATCACTCACTCAACCAAAATGTTCAATTATCCAACTGTCTCATCCCCAGCGTTATTTCAGATAATCGAGGTTCTACTCTACTCAAAGATTCATTGTTCGGCCACTACATAATTACTGATTTGGAGGACCAGTACATAAATAATTTGTGATATACGTTCACAACTCGCACAGAATTAAATACCTTACAGCTGTAAAAAGGAAACATTAAATAAAAAATAAGACATCAAATTAGGAGAATATATATATTTACTACACAGAAGTTAGTTTAACTAAAAGTAAAATCATTACAAACTTCTGAAACATATTTTTACAAACACACACAATAAATAATTATAGGTAAAAAAATTATAACTGTTTTTAAGTTGTACCTTGGCATTAGTAAACAATAATTAAAATTCAAAACATAAGGTATATAAAAATAAAAAAAAAATCTACACTATAAATAAATACTGTAAGTACAAAATAGTACCTAATTACTTGAAACGACAATGTTAATAAAATAAGATATGACATATTTACAGTAATTGTACAGCACAAGAACTTGTCTCGTACTGTACCAGTTAATATCTTCATAAATGCAGATGTGTAACTTTGCTAGAAGAACAAGCCTTAGAACCTCTTAATCTATATATGCTACAAAAATTTAAAATAAATTCTGAATGAATACATGGTGTTTCTGAATATACTTTTGTATACATGTATGCACTAAAAACTGGTATATTAATATCATCTTTGGCACAATACAGAATCTATCAAATTAAATACATATACAGAAGTATAACAAAATATATAAATGCATATATGTAGTTGCTCGCACCTTGTGTATTACAGGTTATGACTTTAATGCAGCATTTCAGGAGTAGCTCGAGAGCTAAGTCATGTGACTGTAGCGATACAAACATACTTTAAAGGGCTATCCCAAATATACTAGATAGTTCTACGTAACACTACCTACCATGGCAACGAAAAGGAACACATTCTGGCTGCCGGTATACGACATGTTTCAAATGGCAATCATGCCAAAGTTAAGGCGGATTTACCTCCCATCTTTGAATTAAATTTTCACTCACAGTTGCATACAATTAGATTTATTAAATTTTACCTTCTGACATGGCACTAGCATTACTAAATTGTCATAACTATCATTTTTCGTTTTTGACTAGTAACCTTCCAGAAGAAGAAAGTCATTGTTTTATACGGATGGTCATAGGTATAGTATAAGCAATAGCAGTCAAGCAATGCCAACCGTACACAATGTACGAAATTATTCCCTGTTACCTTGTTGAAGCTTAAATTACTATAGAAAATTTGTAGGCCACATTAATTGCAGAAGTTCCATTACTCCACAATGGCTGGTACTAATTCTTAACCCATGGGGATGAGTTTCGGCCCTACACTTACTCTACAGACACCAGCTGATTTCTACGCAGCCAATATCTGATGTTCCACAGCTACAGTTCATTCACTCTTTGAACAGATCACGTATCATACCGTATTTACTCTAAATATTGCCAACTTTTGGCCTATAAACCCGGATATGGGCTACATAAAATAATTTTAACATTCAGAAGTAAAAGGCTAAATTTATATAAACAGAAAAATTTACACTTTCAACTTACATTAAAATTGCTAGCAATTGATTTATAACTTGCAAAAACTATATCAAGGAAATGTAGTCCTATTCCACAATGTGTATACACACAATGAGTGTTGCCATCTTGCATACCTAAATGTAAACAAACTTGTAAGAACAGTGCTGCAACTATACGCAGTTCCACAAATCGACAACTTTCAGTCAAACACCATCCTGCAATAAGAGACAGTCCCACCTTATTGGGGTCAACAGGCATGCGCTAATCTAGAAATACAATTTCCAGTAAGATACACTGACAGAGATTTGTCATAGTTCTTGGTCTCCACATTCATTTAACATAATTATACAACTTTTCCTTGTGGCATTGTATCAAAAGTAATGTGTGCCAAACAATGGTTGACGAACTTGATACCCTAAAGATCCGTATCAAAAACAAAATCATGACTATCCCAGCAGGCCAGCTGCACAGAACGTGTCAACAGCTAGAAAATCACACGCATGAGCCAATGCTACCAGGGAAACTCACATTGAGATCTATCAATGTCAGCGAAAAAAATTTTAGAGTTTAACTGTGCCAAAAACTGTGTGGCTTAATTCAATTTTCCAACAATAATTTTACAAAATACACAGTAGAATTTAGACACACATATACATATTACTTATCTCAATACAGCTTGGTTACAACACAAAGTTTTAAAGTATGCAACAATATTACATAACCAGATACATTAAAATATAAACATTAAGGAACATTTGTGAATCCAGAATATAAAGAAAAGAATTCAAGTTGTTTTGTGTGGTTATGCATACATTCAATCAATAACTTACACTGTAAAAGTGATAACAAGGTTAAAAATTGGTTTAAAAGAGGATGGAAATAAACTGATATAAAAGAGCCATATGTTTCAAACAAAAATTGTTCAAGTCACAATCTTTACTAGTCCAGTACAAATAAGAACTTTAACCAAATCAAACATAAACCATCTTTTTTTTTTTCAACATTTTACAGACAATATTAAAATATAACAATTTTAACTTTGATCGTTTCCAGCAGTAAGACAACGCTAAAGTACAGTAAAAGCCCTATTTTCAAACCCAACATTTTTTGAGGAAAGGGCTGTCACAGAGAGGTGGTTGTTATAAAAGAGAATGTTGTAAAGGGGTTTTACTGTATGTACATTTAGAGGGCATGAAGCATAAATCAAAGCCTCATGCATTAAGAGGGCGTGGTAGATAAATAAGCGCCAAGTTCTACAATTGAGATCTACACCGTTACAAAGTCGATATAGAAGAACTACATAACAATAATCCTTGATAATTATATCTGCAAACTTCATTAGCAAACACTTACCCGGAATGTTGCATTTAAGTGGGACCTCTTGCACTGCAATTAAATGTACAAGATTTCGGCGTCAGAGATTGTTCTTCAGAATTATGTTACTCAAGAAAAATTATTGCTCAGAAAGTTGGCCAAAATGATTGTCTCGGATTGCTGTTTTTTATTTTTGCAAATTGGCTTTGAGAAACCAACAATTCTAAACTGAAGCTTTTAGCACTGAATTATATACCACGCACTCTTAATTAAAAGTCAATGGTTTTTCGGAGCCTTCACAAAAGAAAAGAAAGAGAAATTGTAGGTTAGTCTCTGCATAGTAAACAAACTAAATTTTCGCAGACAGATGTATTTCTGGAGCACAGTCTCAGGGACTAAAATGTCACCCATTTTACTGCGTACCAAGAGCTTAAGCTAAACACGTGGATCACTTTAGGAAAATATCTGCTCATCTCAAAGTTAGCAAACGCTTAGGATTACTCATTTTTCAGTTTTTCTATACCAACTTCCAAAAATCTGAAGATTTCAACTGACTTTTTTTCAAGTTAATTTATCCACCATGCACTACTAAGTACATTAAATCCCGACTATCCGTGTCAATGTCTGCCAACATGCATTAATATAATTTGGAAACACTGGTAATTCGAAAATACCCTATATACCAAACCAAAAAAACAAAAATAACAATATATATATTTGTTTGTAATTCACTTAATGTAAATTACGTATCTATAATGCAACTTTTTCCCACACAAAAATTTGTCTGCAGTGCACATTATTAAACACTAGAAGAAGTGATATCTTGATAATCCATTCTTGCATGCCATTGTTGACATTCTTATGCTCCTAAAAGGATTTTTTTGCAAAAATATTTTTTGTTTTTATACAGTATGAAACACACATAATGCCACGCGGATAACCCGCAAATCAGTTAAACTGAGCACGGATAATAGGGAGTTAACTGTAGTCACAATTGCAATTTTCTACACCATTAAGATTCATTCGAACAAACATACACTACTTTTGAAAAGATTTCACAAAAGGCATTTTTTCAATAGTTCACAATCCAGAGTAGGGTAGGTTCTTTCAGTCAGATGACTGTGTTTTGTTTATCACCAAGATCTTTATGAACGCCTCCAATACTATATAACTAGGGACTGGAAAATTTCACGAATTCAATGACCTGCAGGCTGGATTCCATTGTACTATGCTTACTCGAGCCCCGACTATTTGTCCACTAGCCGCTACTCAGCGGAACAACAGACAATAAAGGAATAGACGGAGCTTGAGTATGCATAGTACTATGGATTATAGCCTAAAGGTCATTGAATTCACGAAATTTTCAAGTCCCTATGTATAAGGCTTTAAAATGTGGGAACTAAAAAAACCATGCATATTTTATACTTATATTTTGCTAACTGGGACATATACAGTACAGGTTGTTCCAAAAGTCTCGTCACCCCCTACTGTGCTGTGGCAATGTGTACAGCATTTCAAATGTTTGTCGTTCCACTTTGTTGAAGCAATGAAAAATGCATGAGAGAAATGTGAATACTCCGACTCATGTGATAGATTCACTAGGAAAAATCTTTATGTATTCAAAACATGGCATAGTACAGTGGAGCTGTAGCCCTTTGAACCAGCAATATTGAAACACATCCAATCTCTCAAGCTCTGAAATAAACCACTTCCTCAACATGCTCAGATAGTTGTGTTGGTTGACAAGTCCATCAGAGAAATAGAGACCTATCAAGTGCTTAGCAGACATAGTGACCCAGATCATAACGTGTGGAGAATTATACTCTAACTATTCACAATAATGCTGATTGTCCTTGCTCCACACAAAAACATTCCTCGCCCTTACACTCCGGTAGATTGCACATCGCAGAAAAACTGTTTACCACGCTGCGGGAGTGACGGAAACATCTCAAGCAATCGTGCACATGCAGAATGCTGCTTGTTCATATTGGCATAACTGAGTTTATTGACAGCCGTAGGCCTGTAAGCTTTCAATTCAATTCCTTCGTCACGTGTCTTAGCATTGTGGTTTGAGATATGCCATCACTGTCAGGGAATATCTCAATGAAGTCTTTCAAGACAGGTGGATAGGACATGGATTAGCCCCGATCTGTCTTCATGTGACAATACTCTTTGGGGTATTATTAAGACACACGTATCCCAGCAACGATACAAAACAACAGAACAATTAAAGGAAGCTGTTACAGGTGCCGTTACAACAATCAACATAGCTATGCTGCATCGAATATCCCACTGTGTGATGACAACAACGGAGCTCATACGGACATTCTGGACACACAAAGATCTTTCCTAGTTAATCCACCACATGCATCTATAGTCACATTTCTTTTATGCAGTTTCATTGGTTCAATAAAGTGGAGCACACATTTGAAATGCTTACACACTGTCACAGAATTGGGGGGAGGGAGAGGGGAGCGTGAAGACTTTTGGATCAGCCTTTACATTCGTTGCATATTTTATTTATATTAAAATATAATATCCATTTTGTTCTCCTCTCTTCACTATTTTGATCACAGTACATTGGTGACTTTAATTTGTTAACCATTGCTTACCCTGCTCTCGAGCAGGATATGTGAAGTGTTGATTGAAAGCCTGTCGGGTGAATATTTGATAGCAAGTAAACTTAATTCGGGTTACGCTTCAAACACCTTAAACTGGAATTTTGACTTACCTACCGTACCCTTATGAGCTTTTGAAAATGCTGATAGATACAGTAGAACCCTTTTATAATGTTTCTGAAGGGACCCAAAAACATGTGCTTCATAAGGGCATATAACATACAATTCCTTGCTGCCTTCATGTGGTCATGTCTCTTTACACAAACACATTACCTTTCAACTTTACACCAGTCATGATGATCACAGCCGGATAAGTTTCTGTGTAGTGCCGGCAACAGTTCCCTGAAGGAAAAAATAAAAGAGCTTCCTTATCATAGCATTCTCGGATGAAACTGTGCGACATATAACAACTCTGAATTCAGTAGTACAAGTTTTAGGATTGCTTCTACCTACAGTTAGAGAAAACAAAATATCATGTGATAACATTACTGTGACATGGTTTGTAATGTTTCACAGACCTGTTTTCTGGAGAAACCATTATAAAAGAAAAAGAAGAGCAGGAGAGAGAGAACTGCAAAGGGTGACCAAAACCAACAGCACATTTTGCAATCTTCCAACAAGTATGTATGAATGTGAGTGAGCTGGGTGGCTGGTTAGGGTTTGGTCCGTAATGGTAGGTTTGGTTCGTTGTGTTTGTTTTTGGTTTTCTTTTTACAGTTTGCTAGATTTTGGTCTGATTATTTTGGTTTGGTTTCCCTTTTCTTTGAGGACGTCTGTCGGCCGAGGTTTGTTTTACTTCTACCCGTCTGTAGTGCTTCAATCTTGGTGTGTTCACCTTTCTGGTCAAATGGGGGCGTGTTGGGTAGTTATCTCGGGCCATCTTGAGTCACTCCTTCAGTCTGGTCTACCCCTCTAACCGCTGTAGAGGGGCGGCCTTGATGGGAGGGGTGTCTCAGGGGTCTCGGCTGGGAGAAGGGACAAATAAGGGAGGGGGCATAAGTTTTGATTGGTATGAGGAGGGAGCGAGTGGCGCTCATTCGGGCAAGATGAGTTGAAAAACTGGCAAGGTGGACGATCTGTGAGTGTGTGATCCGACGAAGTCGCGGTGCCAATGGTATTTGACTCGGGAAGATTCTTCGTCTTTTCTGAAGGGGTGATCGCCCGATTGCTCTTGAGCTTAACAGGGCTTTACAAGAGGTTTGGATGGCCCGTTCGCAGCTGATGGTCGCCGAGAATCTGATGAAGTGGTGAGTCGTCCCGATTTTCGCCTTTTCCTTGTGTGGGGAGCGTGGCTCTTTGGATGAGGATCCCTGCCGGAATACTTGGTTTCGAAATAGTCGGAGAAATGTGACTCGTGAAACTTACCAGTCATCTGGAAATTGCCCATTGCGACATCGTCGGAGACTTTCAAAACTTTGACCAAGTCGGTTGGAAACCAAAAGTGGGTGCACAGAGCTGGTTCGTGATTGGGGAGGAAAGGTCTGTGTAGGAGGGTAATGTGTTTAACTCCTGCGGATTAGTACCATATGTTAGGGTAGTGTTCGACTCTGGTGTAAAAGAGTACAGTGTGTAAGGGCTTTGCACTTGCATGGGCAAGTTATAAAATGTGTTATTTGTATATGACAGGAAGCCGAGAAGATTACTGTGTGTGTGACGGCCTTTCTGGCATGTTGTAGGGCAAAAGCTCCTAGGTCAAGCCTGTAAAACTGACACTTAGTGAAAAGTCTATGTATGGATCTGTGCTTCTGAAAATTAACTGAATTGTGCCGAGAGAGGAATTGATGTATATTATTATTGAATATACTGATTTAAGTTCAAAAAGTATGTGTCGTTTTCTCACTGTTGTGATTGCCCCGAACGTAGGTCATGACATATGTTTCTTGCCTTTTGTTGGGTTTGGCTCTTAGGAGCATTATGGCGAGACATTGGCCGATGGTGCATAGTTGAGTATTGGGCGCCTCTCGCCTTGGTAATTGGTTCAAGAGTACGGGCGAGTGTGACATGACAGTGTCTCACTGAGTGGGCGAGCTTGGAGAGGCCAGGACAGGCGAGTGGGAGAGCTCAGCTTCTGAGATGTATTCTGTCTTAAGGATGACATGACCATCTGCTGGTAAAATCATGATGTCTTGGCTGTTCTTGAGACTGTTGATTGCTCTTCTTTCTGATGGTGTGGTGATGGTGAGGTGGTGGTGTGGTTGGGAAGGGAATTAGTAAAAGAAGGATCTGCTCCATTAAACAATATGAAAGAGGTGAATTGTTCCAGAGGATGAGAGGGCGGTAAGGGATAGGGGTACTAATTAAAGGGAGTTGCAAACTTTGTTAGGACTGGGTCTATGGCTTAATCATTCTGAGTGGTGGTGATATAACTGAAGAAGTATTTGAGCAGGAGGTTGAGTGTAAAACTGAGTACATCTTTCGCTGTAGCAAAGTAATAAAACTGTCTCCACGGGGGCAAAAGTGTGGCCTTTTCTAAGGATTTTGCCTTACTCAGGAGTGAGGTTATGGTTGAACAGATTCAGAATCTAAGGCTTTGGTTCACTTGTTCTTTGTTAAATTTCTGTTTTGGGAGTACACAGGAAATTCAGGTAGAATCTGTGGTCTATGTGTTGGTATGAGAAGGTTCACCATGATGGCTGGACAAGGTTTTTGGCTGATCAGAGGTCAGGATGTTGATTTTTGAGTTCTAGCCCGTTTTTAGTGTCTGTGTGCACAATTTACTAAGGTTTTTCTATAGCAATTCAGTAAGTACAAAAGAGCGTTGCATTGAAAGTTTTGGAGCTTTGACCAGGGATTGTGGTGGCACGGCCGGCTGAGGCAGTTCTGATGTTAGGCCGTGAGGGCGTAAGCCTAACGAGAAGCCGTCATTCATAACGAGAGGCCGTCATTCAGACATTTTACATGATTTAAAGTTGAACACACATTTTTGGAGTGATTTAATATTTTCTGGAGCCAAAATTTTTGCAGGCACATAGTTTAGTCATTGTTGTTTTGTACATTGCTGGGATCATGGCTCAGTGATAGATGAAAACAACTCGTGGACAATGTAATAACATACAAAATTCCTATAGCAGAGGTCAGATTAATAAGACAAACAATGACATATTAAGGTAGATTTAACAGCTCTACAATAAAGGTGCAGTAATGACGGGCACAAGATGGTAAACGATTGTCATGTAAAAGAGAAGGTGGAAAACTACCATTGTTTTTTATGTTCTCCTATCTGTAAGTACGAATATATAAGTACTGTATGTACTTGTGCATTTCTGTCTACTAGTTTAAGTAACTAGTACCCAAGCAGCCATTTCTCCTCACCTTCTCTTTTGTTGACGTTGACTAAGGCAAATAAATTGTAAGCAACAGTTAAATATGGGAAGAACATCCGAAAATGGTTTATAAATGTATTGGGAGTACTCACCGACGTACAGATGTAAAGTAACAAAAACATAAATGATAAAAACCCAACTAAGAGGTTTTTCAGGAAATCTATAAATTCAACAGAAAAAATCTGTTTAATGTAAGTACAGTACAGCACCCCTCGAACGTAATTCCCACAAGCGTAACTCCCGTTGTCCACTAAAATTTTCCAAAAAATTAAAAACATTACAAGACATCCCCAAAACATTCCCACATTTGAAGGAGACTGTTTTTACTTGTACCAGAATGTACATGCCTTCCAGACGCCCGCACGTCTGCAGGCAGAGAGCTATCAGCCAGTCCTTCCCGCGTATTGCGTAGATTATCAGTTGGTTTTTGCATCGGACGTAAATTACCATAAACGTTTTTAACGTTGTCAGTAGTTTTAATGTTTCACTGTGTTGTAACATATTGCTAGTTACAGCCCCAAGACCATTTTATTCTGTTACGTTATGTAGGTAATCCCACGATGTACATATAATGGTGTGCCCGTGCGCATTTTATCTTTTTCTCACTCTAATCTTGTGACGTCACTCCGTACCCAGATAGCTCGGAATGGCCATTTAAATGTATACAAATCCGTGCTTCTTTTCACGTCCACAGCGATTTTTTAAAGAAACTACGAGGTGCAAGCTGATCGGATCGCTCTGGAAATAAACTTGAATAGATACTTCGTGTGATCTTAATAGTAACAACCGGTCATTTACGTATGAAATGTCTTTTATTGGTGGTTAAATATGTGCCTATCAGTGCAAGCAAGACAACTTCGGCTCGTTCTGCTGTACTCGCATAAAAGCTAAATAATGAAGTTGGTATGTTGTTTAGCACAACAAAATGTACGACAATTTGCAAAATATGGTCTTCAAAATTCTTCCATGCTCATCCACGAAACGTATTCTGCGGATTAGCTGTTTTATTTATTTATTTATTTTCCAATAGGTCCCAAAGAGCCAGGGCTCGCTAGAGGGACAGTTACATCACGGATCTGGCAGCCACATCTGCCTTATTCTACAAACAGAGACATGTTCAGCAAAAAACAGAGGTCCAAGAACAAACAGGACATAAAACAATCACATGGACATAACATTTTTACATAACTACTGTATCTCAGAGCAATTTAGATTACAAGTAATATTTCATGTATACAGACTAGGTCTAGGCTACAATTTGATTTGTTACACACATATAAGAATACGTTAAGTAGCAAAAGCAAATGATAATAAAAAATGAACCAAACAGTAGAGATATGCTTACAAATACACACACAAATTACAGTACATACAAAATTGTTTTGACTCATATTGCATTGTTGTATTGGCTTATGAGGTGGTATTTTACCCTTTTCTTAAAAAGACTGAAGGATTGTTCGCTTCTTACTGTTTTTGGTAGCTTATTATAGGCATAAACAAGTGAAGCAGCTAC
>PNEQ01009210.1:0-27498 GCA_003012365.1 Medauroidea extradentata | reverse complement strand
ACTAAAAACGCAAATTTTAGCGCGCAATTGTATCTATTAATGTGTATATATACAAATTTTTTTAAACTAAAAATCTAAAAAAGGTATTTTTGTACTCTAGATAGTATGTTCCAACAACCTACAAAATTCTGTGAAAATCTAAAATCATGCAGCTACTAAATATTTCAAATTTTGTTGATTTAAAATGGAATGACCCGAACGACAAAAGGACGCAGAGTCAACAGTAAGGTTCATAGCCACAAAAAGCCAGCTGTTCCGGCGCATCTATCCAACCACGCCGCCGGAGGACGCACTAAGCAGCATAACCCCGCGTCTGCGACTGGAACTCCAACCATTTTTGGCAGAAGTGAATGGTGAAAGTGTGGGAGGATACATTCGTCGAGCAATCGTTGCCGACGGGGCCATCAATCGGCTGAGGGGACGTCCATTACAGACACTAGGACGGGCGGACGATGAGGCCCCCATCACCAGAAATATGCGCGATAGCGGCACACCAACAGGCCGAAGACAACAACTCGCGATTGAGGCGCAGCGGTCTGCCGACCCTGTGTCCACCCCACAACTCTCACGACAGGACATTCGACCGCCACAGTGCCACACCTGCCCAGCGAACACATTTCACTGGCACCGGGACTGCCCTGTTAGGAATGCCACATGCCCACCATCGGGAAACGCTTAAGGCGGGAAGGCAGGCCAGCTGCTGACCTCCCCGCTGTCAATCGCCAGACACACCTGATCACAACCAACACCGACTCACAGCCATTCTTGGGACAATTAATCGTCGAGGAGGATCAGTTACTCCGCATCCCGATCAAAGTCAACAACCAACCAACTGCTGCATTAGTTGATACTGCCGCCAGCCATACGTTCATCGCATCCACACTCGTTAATCCATCACAGATCTTACCTGGACCCTGCATGCTACAGCTGGCCACCAGAGGGAAGCACAGTGCCACACAGGGCGTAACCGACCTAACGATCAGGATACGCGACCAGACGTCTCAAGTCGAAGCCTTGGTCTTGATGGCCTACGAGAGCCATTCGTGCTGGGGCAACCATGGCTGCAGCAACAAGCAGCAGTGATAGAGGTTGCGGCGAAGAGGGTACACATGGGAGCTGGGGAACGACGAACAGTGTATGCTGTCTTCCGGCGTCCGAATACCAACCAACACACAATTCACCTGGGCGACCTGGACAACGAGGTCC
This sequence comes from Medauroidea extradentata, assembly GCA_003012365.1. Taxonomy (NCBI): domain Eukaryota; kingdom Metazoa; phylum Arthropoda; class Insecta; order Phasmatodea; family Phasmatidae; genus Medauroidea; species Medauroidea extradentata. The sequence continues at coordinate 26,292 of PNEQ01009210.1, read as the reverse complement.
CAGCCGAATACAGGACAGCGATACAAGCTTTCTCCGACCTACTTCAGACAACCATAGCAGCTGAGGGGAGCAAGTCGCAGAGATGCTTATGGGATGTAATCGAACCGTCCAACAGTTGATATAATGCCCGCATTGTACTCGTGCCGAAGAAGGATGGGACATTGTGCTTTTGTGCTGATTTCCGTCCGCTGAGCCTGGTGACAGAGAGTATCCCTGCACCGCGGATCGGTGTTGATGAGGCCTCGGCAGGACAGAGTGATGGCCTAATGTTCTTGACGTTAGACGTAAAGTCAGGTTATTGGCAAGTACCAATACGTCCAGAAGACAGTGAGAAGACAGCCTTTACAGCACCAGACGGACGCCGTTTTCAGTTTCGGAAGATGCCATTCGGGCTGAAGTGCGCTCCCTCAACCTTCCAGTACATGATGATGCTGGTGCTGGAGGGGTACATCGGGGAGTTTGTCGCAGCGTACTTCAACGACGTCATCGTCTGGTCTCGGACCATGTACGCCATTTGAGTTTAGTGTTAGAACCACTGGCAGTGCACCAACTTGTCGTATTCCCCCAGAAGTGCCACATCGTTAGAACCTCCGTCGACTTCCTGGGGCATGTGATCCGGCCGGATGGTAACTACGCCCATCCCGAACACATGGACAAAATTGCCAACAGGACATTTCCGATGACCAGGAAACAAATGCAACGGTTCATTGGATTAACAAACTGGTTGAGGAACTACATATTACACTTCGCCACAATCGCCACCCCTCTCACTGACTTGTTGTCTGTAAAAAGAAAATATGCCTGGAACGAACGTGCCCAGAAGGCATTTGAAGAGTTGAAATCACTGTTCACGCAGTGACATGCTTTGTCTCGCATCAACCCTGAGAAGCGCCTATACGTCCAGACCGATGCCAGCACGGAAGGTGCCGGCATCATCCTATACCAACTAGATGATGACGGGTCACGACTCATTATCAACTACAGTAGTGCCAAGTTTGGAGAAGCACACCGTTGCTATCACAGCAATAAGCGACAGTGCCTGGCGGTAGTTTGGGCTCTTCGTAAGTACCGCACTCACCTAGAAGGAAAACAGTTCACGTTACGAACGGACAACAAGTGTCTGACGTGGCTGGACACGATTCAGGGAAGGAGGAGTAAAATCATCGGCTGGGCACTGTTATTACAGTCGTTTGATTTTACGACTGAGCGTGTCAGCAGAGTTGACAATGAACTCCCTTATCACTTGTCATGGGATCCACACCCGGCTCAAACCATCATGGACAACAACGACGTGGCAGTGCTGTTTCCTCCTGACCGCCCCTCAACTCAGCATAGGAAAGTCGAAACAAAAGAACACGCCTCACTGCAGGCGATCATGCAATCGTTCATACAGACTACCTGGTCTGCTGTGAATAATCACGTCCTTAACACACAAAAAACATCTACAGCTTTGTGCTTAATAGCCAAATTCGCAGAGAGTAATGTGGAGCATGTTCGAGTAAGGGATCAAGTGCTAGAAATGAGGCCGCCAGGTGTGGAGACGCATGGAAAGTGTTTGTAGCCCTCGAGGCGAGAGAGATAGTGTTGAACTTCGCACACAGTGATATACTAGCAGGGCATCCTGGGGTAGATCAGACAGTGCGGAATGTAATGCAGTATTTCCACTGGTCTTGGCTCAGAGTGGATGTGCGGGATTATGTACGAGGCTGCCAGGACTGCCAGCGGAAAAAGGCACAGAGAGCAGATGGGTCTGAACAACAATCCTCCTACCATCCCACTACTCCCTTCGGAGCTGTAGAATTGGACTTAATGGGACCGTATCTGCACACCACCAAGGGATATAGTTTTATATTATTGGTAACTGACATGTTCTCTCGCTGGGTGGAGGCGTATCCACTAACGAACACCTGTAGTCAGACAATTACAAAAGTGCTCCAGAAGGATTTTTTGCACGATGGGGGTACCCCCGAACACTACTAACGGACAATGGTTCACAGTTTCTCAGTAGGCAGTGGAGGAGGTGGTGCCGCGAACTACAACTGGAGCACCATACGACACTGGTATACCACCCTCGTGCTAATCCAACAGAGAGGCCGAACCAGGAGCTGAAGGTCCAACTCCGCTTGCGTGTTCGAGAAGATCACTACCAATGGGACCAGCATCTGGGTGAGGCTCTGTTCTGCCTCAGACGTTGGGTGAACGCTGCCACAAGGAGGGCACTGGCAACCATCATGCAGGGGCGCAACCTACCGCATCCAGGAGAACCCAAGCCAGAGGTACCTCAGGATGCAGAGGACTGGGGTTAGTGCCGAGACGCCGAACTCACTGCTTCCCGCCAACACCAAGAGGCGTATGTGCGAAAAATTCTGCCAGTGTCGGAAAACCCACCTGCACCCCTGGAGGTAGGGACACTGGTATATGCTCGGAACCATCCATTGTCGGCCGGCTTACAAAACTTCTGTGCAGGACTAGCACCTCGCTGGACAGGACCCCACACCGTGCAAAAACGCCTAGGACAACATGTCTACCTGGTCCGAGATGGGGACAGGCGCCTCCAAAAGGTCCATAGAGACAAATTAAGGGTGGTTCATATCATGCCGGCTGACGAAGAGACAGATACAGACGGTGTGACACAGACCCCCCCGGAGGAAACACAACACCCACAAACTGAGACCCCTCTTCAAGAGGAGAGTGACAAACACTTGCAAAGCAGATGTGATAGGACTCCGGGACTGGCGTTACTTCTCCCGTCGACGCCTGGTGTCATAACACCGCCGCAGGAAGCCGAACCAATAGTGACAATGCCTGATGAGGACGCGCCCGAGACTCCAACCCATCGTCCGGGAAGAGTGGGAACTGGATGCGCCACTAGAGAGTACGACATTTACCATACACATCGAGGAACCAGAAGAGTCGCCTCGATGCCAACCACGACGCCGACGCAGCAGGCAACCCCAGTTACACTCGTCCATGCCTAGCACAAGTGGCCAGCAGGAAGAAGTTGTCAACCCCGAACCGAGGAACGAACAGAAATGCAGACGCCGAGCACCTGCGTGTTTCGTCCTCGTATTTGCCGCTTTCTGGAGTGGGGCGTGGCTGGTGGCCCTCAATCATCGGCGCCTACTGTACATACGCCAGTGGCAGAACGTCAGTACGTAAAGACCACAACATCCCAGGACATGCTAGTGTTACTGGCGGCCGGCACCCCAATGTCTACTCCGTCGATCCATACCAACAGACACAGAAGGGAGCCCTACAACCTACAACCTCACCCACGACAGAAACAGCAGACCTGCTGTGCACCACCCGACGACTCAGGAGATGAAGCCGGCGACTTCGACCCACAGCAGACCCTAGTGTTCAGTCATCGGGGGCGACACAGGCAGCAAAGTACATAGCGAATGCACACACCCACCGTGACCAGTCGTCTTCAGGAGGGTTGGCATATTTCGTCGTACCAGGCCACAAGCCAGGTGGAGTTGCACCTGGTCGCGGCAGGTGTTTTCAGAGTGTGTGAGTGGCAGGTGTGCGCTGTTTGCTAATGGCAGATGTGCGATACTTGAGTGTGTGTGGTGGATCAGTGGCAGCAGCTGGGCATGTGGAACTTGACACCGACGTGCGACACCTGCCATTCCAGCCGCCGCACGGCCGTCTACCGGTGCAGGACACATGGCTTTGCCGCCCCCTCCCTCTACCAGCTCATGAAGAAGGCAGTCTGGAAGCAGCGGCCGCGATGGACAGAACGAGAGAAACGTGGCTAGCTTCGGTACTCTGATTCGTCCAGCGAGAATTACGTAATGCGCGTGCGCAACTATCCAGCCCAGTGTTCTACTTTGTTTTGCTATTTGGAACTGGCTCGCTTAAGGCCCTAGGGGATGGGGGTGTGTACCACCCCATAAGTGTCCATGTAAGGTGTAGTTTTCTCCAGGTCCTCCCTGCTTTCCCCGATACGCAGCTGTTTCGACTCGCCAGGCGAGAGAGGGGCACGCCAGCATGAACAGACCACGACCCATCGACCCTCGTGTTCCCGGCTACACACTTAACCGGGTGGCACCCAGAGCATTCCAACGCAGCTCCGTTCCTATCTCACTCTCACCGGACATGGCGTCAAATTGAATGAAATTGATGGTCCAGTAGCATGCCTTTCAGCTTTTTCTTATATAGCTGTAGGTTGTTGATAGTTTTGTAATATGCTGGAAGCTTGTTGTATAGACACATGGCAGAGGATTTGGGACTACTGTACTAGCAAAACATTTTTATGGTGGTGTAAAATATGGTGATGATTTTTGTTTCTGGTTGAGTAATTATGTATACTGGAGTTCTGTTTTTCATTTAGTTGTGTATGAGCAAAAATAAGTGTTTCCTGAATATATAGAGATGGTAATATTAAAATATCCAACGTTTTGAAGAGTGGCTTACAATATACACATTTAGTTTAGGTTAGGTTGTTAGATTTGTTTCAGTTAGATAAAGTTAAGTTTATTTTAAGTTAGATTAGTTCAGTTTTTAGTTAGGTTACCTAACTTCCTAAACTAACCTAAATGTCTAACCTAACAAAATAATTTTTTACGTACCAGTACTTAGAACACCACTAGAAACATTTTTCATCAATAAACTATATGTCTAAAACCAATAGTTTGGCATCTACGTGATGAGTAGCTACTCTTGATATTTACCGGATAGATATAACCATTGATAGGGTACATACTATAACCAAAGCAAAATGCTTATACAAGACAACACACAAGTTTGTGTAAATGCAGGTAAACAATGTTTATTCAATATAATAAACAAATAAAGTTACATTGATTTATGCACTGTCTTAATGGAGTGTTGTAATGAAGGCCTTAAGCCTAGATGAGTAACTTAGGTAATTATCAGCTATTAGTTACAACATGTTATTTTGCACCATTCTTGAGCAAGGAAAGAAATCCAGTAAATTTAAAAATGTTCTATCCTCAAACTAAACAAATTTTACATGCCCTTTACAGCTTGTGAAGGGAAAATCCCAGAGTTTGAAGAATCTGCCAAGCTGATGTGAGCCTTAACATCCATGTTTAAACTGTCATTAACTTCATTAACACTTTTCATTCGACTAGGTTCTTTTCTACACTTATCACAAACTTTATCTACAGTAGGCATTAGTAGGCCCTATCATACTTGTGTTTGATTTTTGTAACTTCTTGGCTCAAACAAATAGACTGATTTAACATTTCTTGCTCTGTGTTTACATTAATTGAGGTTTTGGTTAAGTCTTCTGGCTTGAGAAACTATGTACCATGAAGCTTCGAATTCTTTCATTGTACTTGTTGATTGGAGACTTCGTGCTTTGCAAAGTAGTTCCGATACAAACACATTAAATATAACAAAATTACGTAAGATACAATACAAAATGGACACTGGAAAAATAGCAAAACATATTAAAACATTACTGGTAATTTTTAGAATGTCTTATCTTGTAGTATTATTCCTGTTGCATCATGTTCAAGTGGAAGGATACAATACACATAGCATAGCTGATGCAACTGAATAATGGTGATTGAAAATGAATGACAAATACTAACATACATTTTGAAAAACATTGAAACAATTATTAGACACTTGAAAACGTAGTAATGTAAATGTATTTTCTGTGTGTCCAGGGCACTGCTATAATTGTGTTAATTACTGTGTGTGAAAAACATACAGAATAAGCAAACACTGAAACCATTAAACAAAAACATTGAAATTTACAATTACACTAAAGAAACACAACACATGCAAAAACCTTGTCACACATTCTTCCCACCCCCTTCTCCCGGCGCTGGGCGGCGAGGGGGATTTTCTTGGGAGTATTCAGCAGTGTGGCAGATGGTTTAAGGGAAGGGGACGTGTTTGGATGCGTCAGTCTTTTCCAGTGTCTTTGTTAAGGTAAACCGCAATTAATAAGCAACCTTAAAGCAGCAGGGGTGCTACTGAAAAATTATCTTTCCATCACATTCTTTAAGGTTAAAATAGGTGACAAATTTTCAATTAACAAACCTATTTGTTCAAGTGTACCTCAGAGTAGCTGTCTATCCCCCTTATTTATTATTTTCATTGATGGTATCATCAGAGTGGTACAACATTCTGATATACCGGTAGTTCATTTTGCAGATGATCTATGAAAGAGTTGTTCCATATCCACATTTGAAGACTTAATTCCATTTCAAACTGATAAAACTGAAATTACGGAATGGAGTGAGAATAGTGACATGACCCCTAATTCAGTTAAGACCCAGCTTATAAAATTCACCAGGAAATATTAAACCATTCAGTTTTAATTACTTTCTATTAAAATTAACACCTGGGTACAAAAATGCCATAAAATTTTGGTATTTTATTTGATGAGAACCTTTTTTCTATTATTGCACTGACTCCTTGAAATGCTCTGCGAATAGAATATTTGGACTATGGAAACATAACCAATTTCGCCACAAATCCTGATTCAACAGTTTGTAATTTTTACTCTTAATTGGGTCAAAATTGAAATATTGGTTTATTGTCTGGGATTGTATTTCCTCCTCTGACAGTCTCAAATTTGAACACATTCAGAATTCAATATTGATTTGGTTATGAACAAACTGGAAGTTGGAAGATTCCATTTAGGTACCGGTAGAATTTTGTCTACAAAATTCTGACAAACTTAACTATGTACTTGCCCATCTTATTTTGAGAAGTTAGGCCTTAAAATAGGTGCCTTCACACGGAGCCAGGCCAAAAGGTATTTGTAGTTATTTAGACAGACATTGGCTTATTACATAGTTTAGTTTTTGTTTTTATTGTCCTCAATATTTTTTTATAAATTAATTTATTTAATAAACTATAGTTCCTCTATTGCATCAATTTTTTTGTGTATATTTTTGTACAAAGATATTGGATAAGTCGTATCAACAAAATAAAATTTATATGAAAATATTTTTACAAGAACTAATACATACACATAGACTGTAACTTCAATAAGAATATGTTTTTTTTAGTATAAGTAAGCCTTAATCATGTATTGAATGAGTTCTTCTGGTCTGAATAAGACTTTGTTATTTATACATTCACATCCGTATTCTGCGTCACCACCATCACTTGAAAATAAAACACACACATACAAGCTGAACAGACAACTTATGCCATTGTATGCTATTTTGCTTATTTATTACATAAATATTCTTCGACTGAGTAGAACGAATGAGCTGCAAGGAAATCCTGTATATGTTTATATTTGAAAAACATATTCCCTGAAAGTGCCTTGGAAGTTTGTTGAACATTTTTGTGGCAGTGTATTAAGCTGGTTTCTTTTTTTAAGGTTGCAACTACTATTTTGAGTGATAGCACGAAACTGCCCCAGCTCACGGCCCCCAGGCTGTGCTTCTCCATTACAAATATCTAAACATTGCTGGCAACAGCTGGCTATACTAAAGAGGAAATGACTCGTATGGCAAGGTTTTCTTCTTATAATTTAATTTAATTGTAAATGAACTTGTGCTGTCATAACGAATACTGTAAACAAGTCAGTACAATTACATGCCAGTATATCGTAGATAAGTTATAACAATAACACTGAATACATTTCACCCCAAACAATATAATTTACCCTCCTGGATATTATATTTTGTATAAATTATTTTAAGGCATTAGTGCAATAACGACCCAGGGAGTTATTAACACTAATCCTTCTTGAACTCGGAGGATGTGACACTACCGCCAAGCTGAAGATGCTGAATATTTTTGGGGTTCGAAGACTCACCATTCAGATCTTCAAAGTAGAGCAGCGAGTGTACTACCACGAGACCATACCTTTGGTTCTTCGGTTGACATACCCTGCCACACTCGCAGTCAATTGAGTGCTACTGACACAACTTACGTATACCGTTTTGTGTGAGATTAAAGCCCAGGATAATACTGTGCGATATCGCAAACATAATCTTGGGATTATTTGGAATTGTCGAAAACCAATTTTGTCACGTTTCTGATTCCTTGATCCACTTGTTAGCGTACATCGACAACCCTACCACCAGTTCACAAGTCGTGCACGTTCACCTTCTAAGGCAGTTACTGGGAAACTCGCTTTCCAGGTTGCATTTGTACAGTTGTTAGCCTGCTCCAAGGTGCCAACTTAAAACTACTAAATATACAAGTAGTTACATATGGTACCAATTTATAAAACTTATGCTGCTCAGTGACCATTGGTCAAAAGGTCAAGGTAGTAAGAGGCATATGCACAAGGTTTTTACTTCTTGTATTATGGTGATTTTTTGTGGAATAAATTTTGGTTTTTTGAAATATCAAGTAGACCTAGATAGATTCACAAGCTAGAGTAGGCTAATTATTTTTGAGATTTTAAAGATGGTCAACATGATTCAGACTGTTTTTTACCATGAAGTATTATTTTCTGTATGCAAAAAAAAAAATTTATTCGTACTAGTAGTGTTTCCTAACCTCCAGTATGCACCCAAACAAATAGGTGTTTTCAAAAATATAGTACACATAAAAAACAAAACAAAAAATACATCTGTTGATTTCTAACACATTCAACAGACTAGTCCTTGTTGTGACTATCTAACATGGTCTTTAATAACGGCATAACATATCAGTTACGTATAATACAGTAACAAACATTGTATTTATCAAAGAATTTTAAGGAATAAAGAATAAATACCGTTTGTCAATGAATATGTTTAAGTTGAGACTTAAAAAATTATTGTTGTCACTGGTCTTCATAATAGTATTAGGAAGTTTATTAAATTTATACCCATGTAAAATTGATTTGTTGTAAATTTTTTGGTTCTATGTTGAACATTGTGTTTCTTACCAACATTTCTAGTAGAATATTGATGTAAAATCACAATTTGTTTTAACTGTTAATATTGTTAATGTAAAACCAAATTCTTTGCACACACACACACACATGCACATGCACGCGCACGCACGCACGCACACACAGTGAGTTAGGACAGAGTGTGTTAATTTTGCATGGAGAGAGCTCACAATAAACTATGAGGAAAACATGTCTTTAATTTGTCCCAAAAGTGCATACAGTGGGAGTAATGTTACCCTGAAAATAGATTTTCAAATTACAAATTAATTAATATCTCAAAAACTATTACACATTAAACAATACTTTGAGCACTGTATCAATGACTGTTCTTCATTCTCAGAAATGTAGTTCATTAACATCACTGGTCCATTATTGTTCAAATGGGGTAAAAGTTCTTGTTTTGTTTGTAACTATGAAGCACATTATTGGTATTGATGTAGGTAGTACTACAGAACATTGACCAGGTATAAAAGTATAATAAAAATTGTAGTCTTATCAGAAAGTGTGAGAATGAACCGTTTTCGAGAAAATACAGTGTCAGAATTTTTGCCATTTAAAATACAAACAATGTATCGCCTAAAACATATGCTGGCTTTGTGGCTATCTTGCAAGGCGGGTAGGCATTTGTAATAATGCGATTTCGATAGTTTTTTTTAATCAAAGAATTGTAACTCAGGTTGTGTAAAAGTAGGTTACATAGCAAGGTAAAGTGGTTGCATTCTGTAATGAGGAATACTGTTGTTTGAAAATATAACCCACGAATTTATGACAAAGTGCACTACATTTTACAAAATCAAATTTCCAGGTAGTCCCACAGAGAGTTGAACCTATATCTCTGGACACGAAACTATATAAAACAGACATCCCATTACTGGCATAAGTAATGTTATAAGTGATGTTACAAAATGTGATTCTTGTTATGTAAACAGTGAATGATTAACATTAGCAACAGTTGTGCAATCACTTAAATAAATTTGCTTCTGATTCCTTATTTTAGATAGTAAGGGTTGATTGATGTTTGTGCGTTTGGCGATGGTCTCATTGGGTTTTTTTCGCATATCTCCTTTGCACAGCAGCAGCATTGCACAATATTTCTCCACATGTTAAAATTATGTTACTTAGTTCTTTGATACTCCGCTCCTGCATGGCTACTGTGTGTCACTTCCGAAGTGTGTAGGTAAGAAGAAGTTACAGATTTGTTACACTTCGGATAGTCTAATATGGCTCTACCCTGGCGCTCATCATAGCTGACTGTTTGCCAAGAGAAACACTAGCTAACTACCAGGCATTAATAAAAATCATTCTGAATTACCTACAAATTGTAATAAGTAAAATACAAACTATGTGACGCATACACTGTGTAATAAATTTGTGTCATGACTGAAATTTTATTAACAGTACGCACATATGATAATCTATCCTACTTCTTATCACTGGACAGCTGTAATATATTTACACTTTTTGATTACCTGATTTTGTCAAAGCTTTCACATGCTTGGTATATAAGCATTTTCCAAATTTGTTCTCTCTAGGTCACAAGATTGCTCTTAATATGATATTTCTTGCTTTACTCTACATTTAATGTTATATCGTAACTTATTTTCGAAATACAGTATTTACTATTAGAATTAATGAATCAGTAGGAAATTTTTAAAGTGTTTGCACATCTGTTGCAATTGTTAATTGTTCACAGTTTACAGGTTCAACAGTCTGTTAGATTACCTGGAAATGGGATTTTGTAAAACTTAGTGAATTCAGAACTGTTGTTAACTCTTAAATTTAATTGACAGTGCAGAATAATTGACCATGATGCAGCAGAAGATTTGAGTAATTTACAGCAGTGGGTCAGGAGACCTCTGTCCACCTTCAACATCTCTGTACATGTTTGTACAGGAGGACTGGCACGTAATAACATTTGTGCTAAAGTGAGTGTAGCTTAGGTTATGTTTGGAGGTAATGTTGACATCATAGTGTGGGTTATGTTTATGTGACCATACTGGCAGGAGTTATGACCACTTGTGAGGATGCGGACATGGTGATAATACATACGAGCCTGTACAGAACAAAACAAAACAATACATGGTGTTAGAAGAAATGAGCACTTTAGAAATAAATGCAGCCATACTGGATTTAATGTCCGTTATGGTCTCTGGTGATAATTATTTCAGTGTATAGGTTATTATGGTCTGAACTGCAAAGACAAGTGAACAATGGTGTCAGGTTAGTTTCATGTCATTCAGCCAGAAGGGGTTTAGTTTCAGTATTCTAGCTGATTGGCTGTTGATTAGATTGCATTGTTTTAAATTATTTTAAATTCCAAATTTGTGACTTTTCTGTTAGGAAGTGACCTTTTTGATTTATTTAAGTATCAATTTATTATATTTATCACATGGGATGTGCTTTTGTAACATAAGAAATATAAGATTATATGCAATGCTTCAAAACCATTCAAAACAATATTTCAGTTGTGAGCTAGTTTAAAAGCTGGTGTCCAACTACGAAAATATGCCAAATTGCAGCATAAACATAGTAAAAATTATAAAGACCAGTTACTTACTTAGTAACTATTTCATCTGTTGATGTCATGTAGAGGTACTCACTGTAGGAGGAACATGCTTAAAGTAATTTTTTTCTCAGTTGTAAAACAAACTACTGCTTCACTATAAACAATTGACTCCTTAAAAAAATGTTAAGATACAGTGATAGCTTGCATTCCAAAAGTGTTAATGTGGTCTATTTTGGTATATTCAGTTTTGTACTTGTTAATAAATTATAGCTATGACTAACCTAACAAAATTAAATTCGTGTCGGTTACCAGCTGTAAAATTTTAACGTTTAAATGTAATAAGTAACTAGCACATCATAAACTGCACCATTTATAAAGATTCATTAGAAAGTGTGAACTATGTTCAGTGCTCAAGAACCCATCAGACATACAAATTAGCAGGAAAGTTAGTTAAGTCTGCAAGTTTTTAAGATGCATTTTAGATAAATTCGATAGTAGCCATTACTTCAGGCACCATTTTACATACATTATGCCTCGATAGACTATGTGGCGTCTCAGTCTATTTGTTTGAGCTGATGATTACCTAATTTACTCATCTAGGCTTAAGGCCTTCATTACAACACTCCCTTAAGACTTAACCATGACCTCAATTCGTGTAAACCCAGAGCAAGAAACATTAAATCATCTAATACATGCTTATAGCTATTAGTGACAACAGGTTATTTTGTACCATTCTTGAGCAAGGAAAGAAAATCCAGTAAATTTAAAAATGTTCTATCCTCAGACTAAACAAATTTTACATGCCCTTTACAGTTCATGAATTACGATGCAAATGCACCAAATTACGTCTATCTCAAAAGCAATTTTCCTTTTGCCTACTAATTACATAAGAAATGTAGCACACATTCACTCTCTTATGCTTCCATTCTTCCCCTGACCAATTGAAACGGGCCTGTGCCTCTTGAACTCTCCTGTATTGCGTACAGCCTTCCATTATCCAGAACCAACGGAATGCGTGTTTGCCATAAATGAGCAGGCCTTCCTTAAAGTCTAGGACAACACCCAGGAAAACTGTGATCCACACTGGGAATGTACTGTGTGACGTTGACTACAGTTTACAGTAGTTTAATCAAACTTACCAGGCTTCCAGAACTTGCCTTTCCCACGGACGTTAAATTTACCAAATAAAGTCAGCATTGCTTCTTTGTACTCTCGCACACTCGGCAAACAAATAATAATTTTCAGCTCCCATCACGACATCAACACATTCCTCTATTGCTCATACTCGCCTACTGAAGAATTCAAAAGACTACCAAACTTAGATGTGGGCTCCTTCACGTCCGACCGAAGAGTTAGTATCGGCCTCCATCGCCTCTCTCAACTCGACTTGCTGACAAGAGCGACCCTACCGCCGGCCGTCAAAACCAGACACTCCCCTCCTTCCCCAGGCCTACCCCTCCATGGCCAGTGGAGTGACAGGTCTGAAGTCGAATGGGGGAGCCCTAGCCCAGCAACCGGGGCTTTCACTAATGCTCAACTAAGGAAGAAAAACAAGTGCCAGATTTAAAACTCCCATCCCTACTAACATCATCAAGGCTTTAAGGCGAGGACAGCTCATGTTAAGCATATTTGCGGCATCACATTCTTGGTTTACAAGATTCATAATTCAGACAAAATGAGCTAATTAACCTAGTAAGTAAGGCTGAAATGCTGTTTACTGAATGCTTTTATTCAAGCTTTCACATATTAGAACCTGATTGGTGCATTTGCCATCAATCGGTTCTGCACATTTTTGAGGCCTAACTATGTTCGTGTCAATATCAGTCTTATTGCTTCCTCTCCCCTAAATACTTTAGAAAGTGACATGCATACTTCATAATAGTGTGTGTATATATAAGATACCTAACATTTTTTCAGAATAAGCCATTGCGCAAGTACAATACTTCCTTTGTATTTCTTAGTAAATTGTCCTTTTCATCCCTAGCATCTTATGAGAAGCAGCTTACTCAGTTTTCCAATGTATTTTTGCTTCAGCTACACTTTTCACTGTGCACTTATTGCATGCGTTAACTTTGTATTTAAGAAACAGTACTACATATTTTTTCGTATATATTTCAAAATCCTAGTTTATATTTACCAAGTTCTTGTGCCACCTTCACTCCTCCAAAATCAAAGAGAAAAGATTTGGGACCTCTAAACAGCTATCGCTTGAGAGCTAATTGGGAGGGGGGAGGGTGGTGAATGATACCTGTATGAAGTGGCAGTGAAATGAAAGGGCAGTGTAAATGGGAGAGCCCAAGGAAACCAGCCGATCTGCATGAAAATTTCTACATGTAAAAATCTGGGGTGACCCCACCTTGATCGCCTTAAATCTAAGCACCCATCCCCACCTTTTCCCAACTGAATCACAGAAAAATTTTGGTTTTTTATTCTTGCACTGCAGCAAGATCCCGGGTCCATTAAACATTGCACCTTTATATTTATTGTATTTTACTGACACAGCACTTAATTTCACAATTTTTTCTTCTGCAGACAGTAAGTACATATGTGAAATAAGTGTTAAAATGAGTACGTGGCTTGTTAACGAATAAACACGAAATAAAAATTGCAATAGGTATACAAACAATAGGACTGAGAAAATAAACAGGTTGAATGAAACTTGCCGTACTTTACAGTAAAGTATAATAAATAAGCAACAAATAAATACAATAGTATGTGGAAGTACATGTTTTCAGTATATAATTCTCACACAATGATTACATATAAAAAATAGTCTGACTTAAAATGCTAAATTGCAGATGCAAGTTACCAGTTTGTACATTAAAAATTAGCACTTTGCAACACTAACATAAGGTATGTATAAAGATTAAGTTAGTAATGTACACGGCAAGTAACTAATACAATATTATAACAACAATTTTCTGACAACACATTAACCTTATTTTTTGTTAGCAACCACTGACAAAAGCTGAGTGATATTATTCTACAGAAGAAGAATATTCACAACTGAATGTTTCTTATGATTTCAACAGTATAACAGTCTAGAATTTCCTCACCCATAATTAAAGTTACTATTTTTACAAAAGGGAACTGTTTTGTTGGTTTCACATCTGTTATTACCGTCTACAGTCTCACTTAGCTACAAAACATGCTACCAGTATACATGCATAATGTCCACTTCCGCCTGCAGTCTTGCCAACTTCTTGTTATGTCCTTTAGATTTCCTTACATAATCCCTGCGATACACAACACCTCCCCTTCAATGAAATCACTAGCAGTTTTGTACACTGACCATGTGCAATTAAATCACATACATTAAAATAAACAATCACGTAACATTAACAATTAATTTTCCCATCAGCACTAATGTAAAAACTTACAACCTAATCTTTACAAACATCTGCAGTAGTTACCATAGTAACATTCATAATGTACAACCATGTGCATTGTAATCACATGTACAACAGGCAACTACATATCATACACTGTATATATTGTTACAAGTTTGGGAAGCGCAAACTTTACTTGTGGGAAATTCCCATGAGTTCTTTTGGGATAGAGATTTTATAATTATAAATAAAAAAGTTAAATTAAGTACTGGATTTAATAGCTCACAAAGCTGCGAAATACACAAAACAGTAGTCAACTATAACTCTCACAACACAATTAGTTATGCACACAATTACTACTGTGCCACAGAACGTTAATTAACTTTGACAATTAAAGCACAAGAATATTTACAATTAATCAATTAAAAACTACAAATCACAATAAAATTCAGTCACAGATCCAATCAACAGTTACTCAAGTAGTGACAATGTACAACCTTAACAGTCCTAAGGGAGGGTGGCTCACAGTGTACAGTGCAACACCCAGAGTGCACCATTGTCTTCACTCTTTTGGTCTTTGGTTCGACTCCCGTTGCTCACCTTCTTCTTCACCTGTCGACCCGCAGCAGAAGTCTTCTTGTCTCACCCAGTACTGCTCCGAAGGTTATGTGCCTGTAGCCTCGCAGTAGACTCCGACGTCACCAAGAAAGACGTCTTCCTGACATCACCAAGATGTCTTCTGGACATCACCAAGATGCCCTCACCAGCCTCTCTGCACAAGCTTAGCACCTCTTCCCAGCAGGATCAATAGCAAACTCTCGAAGCACTTCTTCTCTTGAATCACCAGGTAGATAGTCTCCTAGAGTCACCAGTTACTGCCCTTCTCGACACAACACGGTCAGTGTTGTTCTCCACAGCTCACCACCTCTGCAGCACTCCAACACAACACCACAAGTGTTGTTCATCTTTCCTGCAGCCCGCTGGCATCACACAGCCTCGACACCGACCACTGCCGTCGTGCTGCCATCCTCGAGAAGCCATACCTCGTCAACTCAGTCGTGCCGATACACAACACCTTAGTGTTGTCTGTCCCTTCTGCAGGGCGCTGATGTTAGTCAGACTCGACACCAACTACCGCCGCCATGTTGGCACCCTCAAGACGCCACACCCCGCCAGCTCCGCCGATGTTACAGCAGCTTCAACGCCGTCGTGTTACCGCCCCCAAGGCGCTGGGTCCTCATCTCTGCACTGCTGTCAGTGTCTTCTCTCGGCCCGTCACTTCTCACGACGTCCATCGTCGTCCCAGTGGCAACGCCGCCCCTAAAGGCGCTGCCTCACATCACTCTCGGTCTCACTTCATCTTCACAACTCACTACTAAGACTCCACAAGACTCTCATCTCCCGACTCCGCACAAGACTCTGCAATACTAGACTGACTCATGTTGCGCAGTTCCGATGCTTTTGTATGGCCCCTTCAATGACGTCAATGGCTGATGAAATACGGTGACCTGAAGTCTAAAAATAGACATTACCTCAGTCGTACTTGTTGATAGTCACGTATTCGCACTGGCGTCATCTGGGAAACCCAGTGACGTCTCTCGGGAGATGCAACATAGCTGTGAAAACCCATGATATCACTGGTTGACTCTCAGGGCTGACCACCCAGCATGATGTAATGTGCCTGCTGCCCGGCCAACACGCAACAATATTATTTACACTTTCCCAGTTTATCAAACAAAAATACAATTAGACACTCGTAGAGGTTTTCTGATCTTACGACCAGCTCTGGTTACATTTATGAGCTCTGCAGGGTTGCTACATATGTTCATACTGAATTCAATTCCCGTAGTGTCCCCCAAATGTTTACTACTGTCCATATGGTCAAACCCCTTGAAGTCTGATGAGCTAGCGATACCGGGTACCTCATCCTCAATACTAGGCTCCCCCCCTGACATAGTTTTGAGTACTTTCTTTTGATTCTGAATTGTCCCTACACATTGTTTCATTCGTATTGCCGAGTGTGTATTGTATTGTATCATTTGTCTGCCTGTGATTGTGTGATGGTCTCAAGTGTTTTGTATTGCGGCGAAGAATTTTGCCAGACTGATCCTTAATTATGTATGACCGGGGCGTTTCATGTTTTTCCATAATTGTGGCTGGCTTCCACACTTGGCCTTTTTGTACCACTACTGCCTGACCTTTCCTATATTCTGTAGGTTTTCTGCTTGCATGTCTGTCGTATATATTTTTCACCTTAGTCTGTTTTGAAGTTAGTTGTGATTTTATATATGGGTGTACTTTTGGAGTCAAGTTTTTTGTTATCAGTAATCGTGTATCTGTGCTGGTGCTACTTCCAGACCTGAGAGAGGTGTGTTGCGATATTCCATCAACGCTATCCAGTGTTCCTTTCCTTCCTCCTGACTTTTTCGTAATATGTTTTTGCTATCCCCACCCCTCTCTCTGCCATCCCATTGGCCTGTGGGTAGTGTGGACTGGAAGTGTGAAATTCAAAGTAATATTGAAGTGAAAAATGTTTGTATTTGTTTGAATTAAAAGGCATGTTAGTAGCCATTACTATTTTTGGTATTCCATGAGCACTGAATATACCTTTAAGAGCATGTATTACACCACTTGCTTGCTTATTGTGCACAAGTACTATTAATAGCCACTTTGATAAGTAATTGTATACAATCAAATAACTTCCCTCCAAATTTGAGAATATCAGCACCTACCTTCTCAAATGGAAGTGTTAGTATTGAGTGTGGAATCAGTGGTTCTCTTCTATTTGTGCTTCTGTACTTCTCACAATCTCTACATTCTTCAACATATCAATCTATGTCAATTGCCATTCCAGGCCAAAAGAACAACCTCCTAGCGCTAGATTTTGTTTTGACAACACCAAAGTGTCCTTCATGAATCACTTTTAGAATACTAGGTCTCAAACATTTTGGCACTACAATCTTATCACTTAAAAACAACAATCCATCCTCCAAAAAGAAGTCACTTTGCACTGATCAATATGGGAGACAATGAGGTAATACACTGGACTTTTTGTGAGGCAACCCTGTTTTTACTAGTTTCACTACATCACTCAGTGCAGGATCTGATGACACTTCTCTTCTGAACTCATCCTTTCGCACCTCACTCATAGGTAAATGTTTGCTGACACCGTGAACAATTTCACACATTTCTTCATCCTCTTCCACGTCTTCGTCGCTGTAAGCCATTGACAAGAGATCCACAACGTGCATCATCTTGCCAGGTAGATATTGTACGTTCAGATTATATTTTAATAATTTGAGTTTCAGCCACTGAAGTCTAGATGATGTGACTTTTGACACTTGCTTGTTCATGATAGCCACCAGTGGCTTATTATCTGTGAAAACACTGACTGAACGACCATAAATGTAATAATGAAATTTGGTGGTGTCATATACTACAGCTAAAAATTCATTTTCAATCTGTGCTTGTTTCTTTTCAGTCTCTGTCAAACTGCAGGATGCAAAAGCGATTGGTTGGCCATTTTGAAGGAGGTAATATCCCAGTCCATCTTGAGATGCATCACAGTGAATGGTGATAGGTTTATCAGAGTCAAATGTTCCTAACGCAGGGGTACTGTTGACAGCCGATTTGATGGCAACAACACATTGAAAGTGGTTCTTCATCCACTGCCATGAGGTATCGGCCCGCAACAATTCCCTCAAAGGTGCAGTCATTGTCGTCATGTTTGGAATGAATAGCCCGAGATAGATCACCATTCCTAGCAGTCTTTGCATCTCCTTATTTTGTGGGTCTGGTATACAGCTGATATTTGTCCAGGGTCAGGTCTGATTTCTTTGTTTCACAATAAGTGCCCCATAAAACTGACTATAGGCACTTTATACTGAAGCTTTTCTGAATTAAATTTTATATTCTGATCCCGTGCTTTTTGCAGTACTTGTGCCACTATTCTATCGTGCTCTTCATGTAATTCTGCAGCTATCAGAATGTCATCAAAGTGGACAACACCACCACCAATATCACCAAACATCTGTTTATTGAGTTCTTGAAATTTTTCAGGTGCATATGACTACCAAATGGGAGATGCAAAAATTTATAGCAGCCTCATGGTGTGGAAAATGTACATAAGTTACTGGACTCCTTATCTAGTTCAATCTGCCAAAACCCGTCTTTGAGATCGAAAACCGAGAACCACGACTTTCCTGTCAATTTGACTGTCGGCTGCTCCAAGGTTGGTATTTGGTAGAACTCCCTTTTTATAGCTGGGTTCAAATCCTGGGGGTCCAGACAAATTCTTAAAGTCCCATTTGGTTTCTCCACAATCACCAGGTTGTGCACCCATGAATTTGGCTCAACTACTTTTTGTATAATTCCCTTCTTGACTAAGGATGCAAGGGTATCCTTCAATTTGATAGAAATTGTTTGCGGGTGCTTCTTTGGAGGTCTGGCTTGAGGTTGAACATTTTTGTTTACATTTATTTTGCATTTGTTTGGGAATTTTCCTAATCCTGTGAAAACGTTCTTGTTTGCCTGAATAAACTTGCTCTTCATACTCCCTGGACTATCCCCTGGACTTTTGATCCTTACAGTGATTTCCTCTGTGCCAAGTAGGTACACCCTTTTTATCAAGTTAAGCTGTGAATACATGCTTGAAAAACTATAATTGGGGTGCTGTCTGCGTCTGCAATTCTAAATCCATATAATGCACTTCTCGATTCACTTCACATTTCAGGTTCACGATCCCTAATGGTCTCACTTTAAAACCCCCATAACTCTCGAGTATTTCATTTGTGCTCCTCGTCTTCAGTTGGTTGTAAATTTTCTTAAATATTCTCTCTGGAATTATATTAACTTCTGATCCTGTATCTAACTTGAATCTTATTTTACTGTCTTCAATTGCAATGATCTCATGCCATTTTGTTTCTTTTTGTTGTGTTTTTTACTCTCTTAACCTGTTTTATCTCAAATGGTACTACCTTCATACCACTCACAACATAATACTCATCATCACTATCTAGGCCCTCTTTCTCTACAGCTTGTACTTTTATAGTTACCTTATAACTTCTACACATAGTTGCAAAATGGTTAAGTTTCCCACATGCATGACACTCTTTGCCATAAGCTGGGCATTTGTTTCTTGCATGAGAGTAATACAACTGTTTGCACTTACCGATATTGTCCTTTTCATATTGCATCTTTCGTCCTGTATTGTTTTTCTTTGTGAACACTGCTTTTACTGATACATGTACACTTGATTCAGGTCCAGGCGGCTTCTTGACATCACCTTGAAGACACTGCATTTGTTGTGTACTTGTTTCAGCCAACCTTCCAAGTTCACAAGCTTTTAAAACGTCAGATCTTGTGTTCGTAGCATTTCTTGTGGTAACAGAGTCCCTAACACCCATAAAAATACAATCCCTGACAATATCGTCTGCCTGCGGGCCGAATTCACAACTCTGCACTAGCTTTTTCAAGTCCGTCACAAACTGTTGAAATGGTTCTAGCTCATTTTACTTCCTTGAGTAGAGTAAAAATCGTACGTATGGCATGTTTTTTCTAGGTTGGCAGTATGTTTCAAAAGCCGCTTGCACTTTGTCATAGTCTGTCCTTTCTTCATCAGAGAGTTTAAATGTATTAAACACTACCACTGCCTCTTCTCCGACTAGGTTAAGTAGAATCACTGCTTTCACTTCTGAAGGTTTTGTTGATTTACCTGATGCTACCATGTAGATGTCGAAGTTTTGTTTAAATTGTCTCCATTTTTCACTGATATTTCCAGTCAGGTCCAGGATGTTACGTTTGTTTGTGTCTGTAATTTTTCATGAGCATAAAAAAAAATCCGCATAAACGTTTTTTGCAAGGAAGCTTTTTCTCACTAGTTACAAAACTTAATTGGAAACATTAGTTCACAATGACTACACCATGTTTTGTTTCTCATCATCATTTATTACCGTCTACATTCTTACTTAGCTATAAAACATGCTACCAGTATACATGCATAATGTCCACTGCCGTCTGCAGTCTTGCCAACTTCTTGTTATATCCTTTAGATTTCCGTACATAATCCGAGCTATACACAACAGTAACACCAAATGAGATTGAGATGTCCTGACTAACCATATTCATTTCACATTCTATGATTTCTCAATATCTCACTCCTGGAAAATTCTGCGATGATTTTTTTTATCTGGCTGATATTTTTACATATTACTTTTTGGCTTATACTTTTCACATATTACTTTTTTATATTAAAAGTTGTGTGTAACCACTTCTGAGCAGAATTTTGATGAAATTAACAAAAATGTGATGGTGTGTTATGTATGTAGCAAATAGCTATGGACTTAAAACATTTAATAATGATACTAATGAACCACGTTCAAAACTGCTTATAAAGCCCTTTTCTGATAACTGACTATCATGAAAACTGGAAACACAGTCCAACTGGAAAAAAACGTGACCAATGATGAAAAATATACTGCACCACCACGGATCTGAACCATAGTACATTAAAGTAAGCAATATACAATCTGTGTCCCAAAGTTATTACCTTGTTTTAAAATGAGTGCAGAAGCAAGCCACTTATTGATTGTATAAATATTAGTGTGACATGTTTCATGCATGGCAGAGAAATGTGATGTTACATATTTTTGAGAAAATTAAATTTATTACAAAATTATAACCTGGGAAATAATTTGGAGACTTACTTGTAACATTGCAACCAGCTACTTGGGCCAGTATATTAAAGCAAACAGATCAAAATTTTGAGACGTCATATAGGAATAGATAAACACGCACAAACATACAGGTTGACGCAAAAAGAACGCATAGACTGTAATCACAGAGTCCTTACTTTTGAAGAAATGTTCAACAACAAAAAAGCAATGGTGCACGCTCCACGGCGCCATTGCTACTGTAACTGGATGCTCTAACCTTCAAAACAACGGGCCTCATAACTCGCTAGTCTACTTTCGCCACTGATACTATGCAAGTCAAATACGTGTGTTCTTTTTGCACCTCCTAGTATGTACTTCAAAATTACGATTAGTTGCTAACGATTTCCCGAATTATATTATGTTCCCACACATCCGTAGCAAGCATATCTATCGCACATCACCAACACATTGCGCTTATTATATAATTCTTTTTTTAAGGCCCTACCTGGACATAGCAAGTCTCCTTCATGGATGTTGAAACCTGTGCATTGGTTCAACATTAATTTCATACTCTCTTGGAAATGTAACTAGCCCCATAAATAAGTCAAAATGGGTGTAAATTAAATTCTGTGCTATGCTTGTACACACCCAAGTTCAGTGCACCCTGACAGGCCCAATAAAGGGTCTGCCTTGCAATCAACAAGGTAAAAGTCTAGATGTGAATTCTTACCACTTGCAGTGCAGTGTAGGGTCATCATTCATGCAGGCTGAATTTGTTTTCCTCTCCCATATGGTTCTAGTTTTACACTGGTTTTCTTTACCTTCACAAGACTATAATGTAGAATAAAAGTTTTTTAATGGAATGTAATAATGCTGCTCATTTCAGCTTCTAGGTTGAAGTCACATTTGATTTTCAGTTTCCTTTGATGTTTTGATAGTATTCGACTCTGTCATCATGGATGCATTGAAATTCAGTTGTTTGGATACCACTTATACACAAAATTTGCCAGCTTATCACATCCCAGCTGTGTTATGATCGGCTGAGCACTAATTGCTGGATTGGTTAGGGTTGTAAAGAACCAGGGACAATCTTGCATCTCACTGATCCACTGTGACATTGTCTTGTGAAACTGTTGGGAGTGAAGTTTCTCTCCAATCTATTTTAGTAGAGAATTACAAATTTTACTAAGGTTGAATCTATCTTCGCTATTAAAATTATGTTTTTCCTGTTTTAAGCGATTATTATGATTATTCTAGATGCATAGTTACTGATAATAGCAACGTGCTCTGCTTAGTTTGTTGGTCTTTAGAGTATTCTTGTTTGTAGTTCCAGTAGTATTTTTATCGTCAGTAATATCAAAGTTTGTCATGTTGTATTTTCAGGAGAACTGTCTGATTTGAGAATGGCTACATTTACTGCATCAAAAATGTTGAGCAATGCTGGAAGTTTTGATTTAGAATTATTAGTAGTGTAGCCATTTTGCTGCAGATGCACAACATTTTCACAAATATACCAACATATATCTTTGGTCTCAAGTTCTTGTTATCATATGTCAGTAAGAAATTTTTCAGTAAACATATAACCATTATTTGTTTGGTCACAATTCTTGTAGAGTGCATGTTTCACATTGTCAAAATTAATACAATGCGAATAACTTTAGTTAAACTACGTTGGAGTGTTCATGACTTAAAACACTTTTATAACACACGGGCACGTCGGTACATTTGGCGACGTAAGGGGGGCAAAATATTAATTAATTATATACACTGAGTGGGGATAGTACCTACAAAAACAGTTTAATATTTACATGATTCTTCTAAATTATTTTCACACCAGATGCAATCACGTGAAGTAATAATTCTGTGCACATTTTAATTTTCAAGATATTGATCTTTAAAAATGCCATATTTTCAAACGCTGCCGTAAACATTGAAAAAACATTTTTTTTGCTAACATGTGTATGACAAAATTGGATAGCTGTTTTCGTTTGCCACTGCCTGCAAGGCATAATATGTTTTGGGATTTTCACTGATTTAAAAAACTGATTAAATGTAATAGTTCCGGTTGCTTAAAAGCTAAGTGGGGAAATTTGCTTATTGTTGATACATGCATGATTGCAGAATTTTTAATTGATAATGCAGATTTGAATGGCACTTGGCACTGAGTTGATGGGTGTGAAGACAGCACATTTCATTCATTTTTTGGACATTTTAGTGTTAGGTTTGAGTTTATTACACTTTAATTAAAATTCCGGAGTGGTAACTTACTGCAAATTAATTTTATTGTTTCACATACAGTCAAGAGTTATACATTTTGGTTTAAAACGTCAACCACATTGCTATCTCAGTTGTCTGCACATGCACATTCAGTTGTATTGCTGACAGAGGAGCTATTTGTACACATTTATAACTCATTGGAGTTCACACCATACCCGTTCTTACCACATAAACAACTGGATTAAATGCAATTTCAGGAACTAAACGTAAGTTTCTGTTGTAGAGTTAGAGTAAACATACATGCAATAACAAGTCAGATGACGTCACAGGGACATCAACACGGCAGCACTCTGGCTGCGTTCCGTTACTGCTGAAATTACTGAGATTACTGCCAGCAGTATTGGGACAGTTTCAGTGTTAGTGGAAATCGTGTTTGTCTCAGTGAGAATAGTTTTGGAAGGATCTGCACTACAGTAATAAAAGAGGTTGTAAAAATAAACAACAATTTAAGTCAACTGATATAAAAGAATCAATTTGGCCTGAAACACAATTTATTAAATCGTATTGTACCCAAAAACGTGGGTAGTTTACGAGTGCATGGTCATTCTAACCACTTCTATTAATAAGTTTAAATACTTATGTACACATACATATAGTTACATTGTTCTTGTATTACTTTAGTTAGATTGTTGTGCATGTATCATAGTAATCAAAATCCTGTAATTATATCACCTAACCTTCGTAACATCCATAAGTTCTATACTCATTTTTAAAACTCCTGCCATCACATATTTTACTGACACTACACAACCTCTACAGCTCCAGTAATCTCAGTAGTCGTCTAGCCTCCCACAGGATGCTTACCCGAAAGCCCGCGAAAACGACTGGTAGTGATCTCAGCAGTTTGGGAACTGCTGCTGACGTTACTGAGATTACCGAATCAGTGAAATCAGCAGTAACGGAACATGGCCTCCATTTACTGAGCTTAAATAAACACTCTTTTTATTTACATTTTTCTCATGTTATAGGGATGCAAGTAAAGAATATGTGTATCATTGTTCAAAATTTTTTATTTGTGCTAAACACTGTTCAATTTTTACACATCAGATAGCATGTTATTTCCCCAAATAAAAAAAATAATTAGGTCCCATAGTTTTAGCATAATCACCTATCAGTCACGAAATGTCAGTTGCGGTATAGCCAATATGATAAAAATAATTAACTTGCAGAAACAAGATAATTCATATTGATACTTAATGATGTGAGCTACTTCAGGACACTTTTGTAAACAAAAAGCGATACATTTTTATATTTTTTAAAAATTGATGAATATGAGTACTATATTTTTGCATAACTTTGACTTTTGGCTACTACTGAAATTTTCAAAACTAACATTTGTTAAACATGTTATAAAATGCATTGATACATTGACTTTCAGTTCCTGTAGGAGTGATTATGCAAAAACTTTTGGGCCTAATTTTTTTTTTTATTTGGGGAATTGTCATGTTATCTGATATACAAAAGTTGAACAGCGTTTGGCACAAATATGAGAAAATGAAATTTTAAGGGTCCAACATCTTTAAATTAAATTTACTTTTAAATTAAAATAGAATTAAAAAATAGGGTAATTTTCTCATTGTTGTCATGAAATTATGTATAGAAAAAAATGCATAGACCAGACATGCTTTTTCACGCAGTAGATTAATTTTTCTTGGTAATCTTATTCACAACAGCATTTGACAATGTATCATCGTTAAGAATGTTATATTTTATATAATATTTAAATTCATCCCAGAAAAAAAATTTTAATTTAGTTCATGAAATATAATTGAATGTTAGCATTCATTCAAATATAAAATTTTACGCTTAACATTAAATCATAATGTTGCTTGAAAATAGTTGACTTTTACTTCACTAATTGAACATATATAATTTTGTGAACTAAAGTAATAAAGAACAATACAGTTAGTAGCAATATATAATGGTATCTTGTTAACGCACAGTCATGACAAATCCGGATATTAACATATGTACTGTTCTCGTTAATTTTTTAAACCACAATTCATTGAAAAATAATGTTTTTGTTTTTATTCATCACAATTGATTTCACCAAATACTGAATGGCGATAATTGAAGAGTGCGGCCGAACAACGGGACAAGCGCCACAAAGCAAATTGTGCAGGAGAAGCATTTAAAAATCATTACCACATTTTTCACACACTCGGGACGATTTTGCACATGTCCCGTTGTTCCACTAACCTACAAACAATTGCAATAATGTTGTCAGTCTGAAATCTTGTCTTTCACAATCGTAGTTCTCGATTTTGATGGTACCTTCTCTCTTCCCTTGATCTTTTTTTATCTTCCTTTCCTATTTATCCATATTTCCTTCTCCACAGTTAGAAAACTGTTAACTGTAAGATAAATTTTAGTAGCAGTTTGCTGCCATTTTGGTGTGTTTTTATAACATATTTTATAGACAAAAACACTATGAAAACAAATCACAGGTTTTGTAAGAAATTTACACTTTATAAATCATAAGTTTGATTAAATACTATGTTTTTATCAAACCTCGTAAACATAAGTACACTTATGGTTTGATCATCTGCTATTTACATTTTGTTAATAAACATAACAAGTTCTGTCAAATATTTCATTTATTATTATTAAATGTCACGTTTTAAAAATAAACATTTTTAAGATTCATCAAAATCTGAGTAATAATCAAAGTTTCTAAAGGTAATTATTTCTTCTTGA
>PNEQ01009209.1:0-27499 GCA_003012365.1 Medauroidea extradentata | reverse complement strand
TCGTTGAAACATATTCCAAAGTCTGTGTAAATATATGTTGAAAGAGTTAAACCGTTTAGAATGCTGCGTAAGAAGGCGGCAACCAGTGAAATCGAACGTAGCTCCGTCGCTAGCGCGCCGCGAGCAGAATTCAAGCCGGTTGCGGGTGGGTAGGCAGCCCACTTGCCAGTTCTGTGTTGAATCGAAACACACTGTACGGCACAAACCCTGAAGTAAAGCTAATGATTCTAAAAATACTTCCATAAGAGAACATCCCCCAAAGAATTGAAAGTCGGATAACGACCAAGAGAGTATTTATAACTCATAAAAAAGGAGGGCACGTATTATATTTTTGCTATCGAGGTCTCACAACACTGCTGTCATCTTTACAGTTTACGAATGTGAATCAGTACAAAACATGAAACGTCTGTAATTTAAATGCACATTCGACCTAGAATCTTCAGCACATGTAGAATACGTCCTCAAATGTGAACATTTTATCACTGGCCGAATGAAAAATGGTTTTTTGCCTACTTTCCGAAGGGAAAGCATATGAGATCACCTTCCTGTGCGCGTCATTGTGTGTATCCGTGTGCGTGTCCCCCTTAAAAACCTTTGAACCTGTGGACCGAATTTCATCAAACTTTGTATACATATAGTACTTAATAATCTGACTTGACTTTTATATATTTCGTTTATCCCAATTTCATGTTTTCAAAATGGCGGCCATTTTAACATTTTCTACCAAAGTAGATATGTAAGAAACAGTATTTTTAGAATTTCATAAAATTTGGTACACACATACTAAATACAAAGCTGACTTGACTTTTGTATATTTCGTTCATCGTGTGTTCATATTTTCAAAATGGTCGCCATTTCCATATTTTTACCATGTTAGTACATATCTTAGGAAATATTTTTCAGAATTTCACAAAACTTGGTACACATATACAACGTACTAAGCTGACTTGACTTCATACAAAGTTAATTTAACTTTTGTGTATTTCGTTCATGCTGTGTTTATAGTTACATAATGGTAGAAATTTTTATATTTTTAGCATAATATGACGTATCAGTTGACACTTTTCTTAAGAATTTTATCAAAATTGCTACATATATACTACGTACAAAACTAACTTGACTTTTTTATATTACGTTTTTTGTGTGTTCATGTTTTCATAATGGCAACCATTTCATATATTTTTCACAATATGACATATTTTGGGGAAATAAAAGTATGTACATTAATCTTATCACGCATTTTCTACTTTGTTGACTGGAACTTTGTGTTATTTCGTTCATACTTTGGTAATATTTTGAAAATATGGCCCTTTTTTATTTTTGTGATAGACATCTCAGCAATTTGTTTCACTGTTTTAATCAAACTGGGTACGCGTATATTACGTAGTAATCTGACTTATCTTTTGTTTATTTCGTTTATCGATCATAATTTTTAGGTTTAATTTGCACCCACTTTGAGGAAAGCAGGCTTATCAGTTATGCTGGTAACATCTTGTGAAATTGAGAAGGATTAGGGGCACTCACCCCTTTGCCATATCGCTTAAATAAGTCACTGATCACAATAACTATGCCCATAGCTGTATTAAATGATTATCAATGGTTTCATTTAAGTCAAAGGCAGACCGTTTATTCAGACACATCAGCCATGTTACACTGTTGTTTTCAAAACTGACATTTTACAGATCAAATATTAGTTCCGTCATAAATTCCTTTAAATAATCAGGATCGTAGCGTTGACGTAAGACAAAGAACACGTGATTACTTTCAAGACCATGATCTCTCATTTTTTGCAAACAATTGCAAATAAATTGAGTAATCTTTAACCAAATGCTTTGAAAAATTTGAGACCGTTTACAGTCATAGGATATACAATTTTTTCCAGAACGTTTTTTAAAATAATGTACTGTTAATAGTAAAAAAAATGTACTTTGCTAAATTTTAGCTTATTTTGACTTCAAAGTATGTGATATTTTAGGGACAAAAATCTAAAAATCCGTTTGGTGTATTACAACAGAAAAATTAATATACAGACGACGGTAAATAAGTCTTAAAACTGTAAGAATAAATTTTTGATACATGTATTAATTCGCGGGAAAAAAATATTTTCGAAACCTCTGCAAAACTGAAGGGCGAGGCCTTAACGAGGCGTACAATTTCAAGTATCTGAATGCAATTAGTATGATCATTAATATATTCTTAAGTGAATAAAAATTTATACTAATAGGTACTGATTGACGTATATTTCCGTGGAAATGCATAAAGAATAGCAATAAGCTTACTATTAGAGAGAGAGAGAGAGAGAGAGAGAGAGAGAGAGAGAGAGAGAGAGAGAGAGTAAATCAAATTCCGCTCCAGGCATCATTGCCCGAATGTAATGCAGTATGGTATGTGTACCACAGAAGTCGACTTCCCGAATTATGTAGGCATTCCACGGCCAATGTAGAATTTCATGCAATGCTGCACGCGATGCAGGCACCGGTCGAAGAAC
This sequence comes from Medauroidea extradentata, assembly GCA_003012365.1. NCBI lineage: Eukaryota > Metazoa > Arthropoda > Insecta > Phasmatodea > Phasmatidae > Medauroidea > Medauroidea extradentata. The sequence goes on along the minus strand of PNEQ01009209.1, from coordinate 25,011 downwards.
TAGGAAGGTCAAAGCTCACGTGCGCGGGCATCCAAAGCTCCGATATTGCTGACCTCTTCCGCCTCACCTCCCATCTATCATCCACCGCTGATTTTCCGTACGGAAGAGGAACAAGCAAAGGGAAGAGTGGAGAATGTTGAATATGGGGAGGGAATTCAGCTCGATGTGCACGGAATCCGTGAAAAGGAAATACTTTGTTTTCGACAATGTTCACGGGGTTGTCACTGATCTCTGTTCCAACTAATCATCTGTACCATCGGTCGGTCGGATATATCCCTCCATTACGTTAAAAGAACAGGCCGTACTTTTTTCCTATGGGAATACTTCATCAGGGCTCCAAATAAATTTCCTCTGTTGAAAGATAAAATAAACATACATACAAATTTGAGTATAACAGACACTCGTGTCTAGCAGGCATAAATATCACGGAACCCTTTTATGAAAGTTATATGTTCCTGCTGCGAAAGAAATAATAAAAATTTGGTGCTTTAATACTGTATTTGGTGGGACTTTTAAACTTCACTGAAAATAATTAGCGCATTTAATACCGCTGTGAAATTAAATACACTTCATATTGTTGTTTAGTTCATAGGCTGCCAAATGGCGGGTAGTACTTCAGCAATGTCGCACTCATTATTTAATTTTTCAGTTAGGGAAGTTCCAAAAATGCATTTACGAAAATCAAAGAATAGTGAAGTGGAACGTTGATTAACATTTGTTAATACGTCGTACATGCTCAACTCACCACTTAAAACTTTTCTGAAACGGTTTGGAGAACAGGCTGCAAGTCTGTCAATACATGAAATGTATTGGCAATAAAGCACGTAAAGCATGGGGCTCATTTTCATAACGCTTCTGCAACTAACAAGGCTGTAAAAAAATTTACAAAAAACTCGAGGCTTATTAACGGTATGACAAGAAACATAATATCAAGTGAGAAACGTCTGGAAATGTTTGGTTTAGCAGCAGAGCCGCGGAATCGGATAGAGAGCTCTGAGTGAACTTAGTCCAACGACCGTCAACTAAAAAGGGATCTGTGTGCACAGTGGTACTTTCATAAAAACAAGAGCAGGAGAACACGTAGATAATAGATTTATGAGTTGATTGTTAGGAAGCACTTGACGTATTGTCGAAAGCGAGTTTAAGCTGTCTTTCAGATGGGTGCTGACTTGATGATGGTTTGACCCTGTAGCGAGCCGCACGTTGGGCTGACAAAATGTGATGAGTCAAATCATGCCTCCTCACGATGGCGTACAAAATGTGACGCTGCAAATCATACTGCTACACGTCCACGACTAGCTCAGCGACATAAACACAAAATGCGTGGGTTCTCCCAACGTAGCACGAGACAAGGAATAAATCGGCAGAACTTTCACAAAAGTTTTGAGGTTTATTACATGAAATTACGTTCCAAATTTATACATTGCTTAAACTGCGACTGCAGGGAGGCACCCTTTCGCCCAAAACACCATCTCAACGACCTAAAATCCCCACAGCCGCAACACAAAACACGGTCGTCTCGGCCTACATCTCCAACCACCGTCTCTGCTGCCATCTTGAATAAGACCTCAGTGGCCAACACCACACAACCATCTCGGGCTACATCTCGCCAACGACTCCTAGCCCTTTGCGCGCAAGCTACCAGCGTTGCCCGTCAGTGGTGCCGCCCCGTGGCCATTACAGGAAACAATTTAAAATATTACGTATTTACATAACTAAAAGAACATTTTGAATTCATGAAATCTCCACATAATTACAAACATTAACATTTTAGTTTCCAAATCAATTATATACAAATTTATTTAGTATCAACCTTGTTGCTAGGTGAAAGAAACAATAAATATAAATTTGACGCGGCCAATCAGCAACAGTCTGTAATCTTATTGGTTGCGACCGAATATGGCGGTAAATTCTTAACGTTCATGTTTATAGGCCGGTTTTGCACTGAAATATAGTAACTTTTCTTGGAAACGCTAACATTAGATTGATGTCTCTGTTCTTTTCACACTCCAAGCTTTAACAATGAACACACAATTTCGTTAAATTCAAATGCAAACAATTTAAGCAAAAATACATATTGAAAATTTACTGGATATAAACAGAATCATTTAAATTGTATGTAAATATGAACATAGTCAAGCAAAATGTTATTCTTACTGATAAATGAGTAATTTCTAATTACCAAATTAAATGTTATTTTAAGAAGAATTAGTTAACAGTTACTCAAATTAATTATTTTAAATACAAATTAATTTCCACTGACGTGCTGGCATTTAACAAATAAAGTTCTTAATAAACTCTTCTTAACAAAACTCTCAGACAGCATTGTTAGAATGACCGTGAGGCCTGCATTATAAATGACAAATAAAATTGAAACTTGCATGTTGTAAAATTAACATGTAAAAATTAATCTGGGGTCAGGGCCTGGGTCACGCTACAACCCGTATGATGTGAGCCACATTGTGGGGTCCATTATTCTCCAGGTAAACACATTGCATCTAGTCACCTAATATCCTACGGAATACGTCTGTGTCAGGATAATTGCAAGGGTCACAGTCTTGATAATATTCCTATCCTTGCTTCTATTTTCTGGTGAGGACCTTCAGATGGGCTATGATTACTCTCCATGGAAACACATTTTACCTTGTCATTCAGCTCACAAGGTTAAATTTTGGCTGCTCGTTCAACTTTAAGTTCTCTGTCGTTGTGATATTCCTGACGTTTATTCGGTTTTCGTATTGGGAAACTTTCGGAAGAGATGGGACAATTAACGTTCTCAATGCCCAATAGTGAGCGGAGGGAAATCCACAGGTATTGCTAAGCTTTACCTCGGCCTGTTATAGACGTGTAGACTGAGTTTAATGAGCGCGATTATTTCGGACGCACAATTTTCTCCACAACGACTAAATGGAAATTCTATTCCTAGATTCTGAAGATCATCCTATCGGTGTTGATGAAAGAGATGGGGTTAGCATTATACAACACATGTGGTTAATAAACGTAAATATAACGATCTGCATTGGCATTTATGAACGACACTATCTTGAGTACGTATTTTTGAAAGATAGTTCGGTCTCACTTCACCAGTTATGTAACATGACCAGCACGGACGCCAAATTAGAATATTTTCGAAATCTCACTCGGGAATGTGCAAAATGTGGTAATAACACGAGCCTATACCACACAATGCAGCGTTGTGTAGCTGTTTTGAGAGAAACTTGGATATACGAGAAGATTCGCATATCCATTTTTCAACGAAACCACTGTTTTCATTGCCAAACACGGTTATAACTTTGAGCATAGTAAGTTATTATGACGATTGTAGATTAGCCATATATTTTGATATTACAAATTTTGTTTACATTTTTGGACACACTTTCATCGGCTGTCTTATTGTTCCTCGTATTTATAGCAGTACCCTTTCGTTCCCTAATGTCATTTCGCTCATATTATGAGTGTCTAATTCCTCTAATCGCACCACTGCTATCCAAGTTTGTTGTCAGTGATTATAGAAGCAGCCAGTCAAACATTATGTAGCTGACTAGTTAGAAATAGCTCAGTAAAATGTAAAGTTTAAATTCTGATATGTTTCTGAATGCACGTTTAACATATACACGCGAAGACTTGACCGGTGACAAAGAATATGGTGATAAATTGATGTAGAACTGCCACGTGTGTTGATATATGAAGACTAGTTAGTTTATACCATATTAAAATAAATTTATTTGTTGTCTAGGTGAAGTTAATGAAATAAAAAATAGGCTAGAGGACTTAAGGTATCTTTCTTTACCATCAATACCGATATAACGCCACAGTAACCCGAGTTGGAAATAACTTATAATAATACAGTAAATAAAGAAGTATTACCTCTTTTAGCGTTACAAAACAGCTCACAAGATAAGGAGGGAAAAAATATTTAAAAGCATGTAAAATGTGACAGCTCAAAGAATGACTGTCGCTTGTTAACCTGAAACGGATATTGAATGAAACAGTTGCATGTAGAAGCAGGAATATCACAACGACAGAGAATTGTAAGATTAACCAGCAACAAAACTCTTATTTTGTTAGATAAATAACAAGGTAAAATGTGTTCCCGTGGAGAGTCATCGTAGCCCATCTGAAGGTCCTCACCAGAAAAACAGATGACAAGACAGAATTATTACAAAGACTGTGACCTTTGCAATTATCCTGACACAGACTTGTTCCGAAGGATGTAAGGTGAGAAATAGTTAGGATTTCGCCTTAGTGCGTAGAGTAATTTTAACTTGCATTAATTTAATTTGTGCAACAATGTGCATGTACTCTATTTTGTAGACATCGACAAGTATTAGGGTATATATTCAGGAATTTTACTAAGTATTCTTAAGTTTGTACGTTTTTGGTAAGCTTCACATTTATTACATTAAATCCATTTTTAAAATCGAGAGATACATTTACAGTGTGACGTAGTTGACAGACTGTAGGCCTATCGTTAAACAGTAAATATATAAGACGTTGAGTACTAATAGTTCCATTAAGACTTCGTATGCTTTTTCTTCCGCCTTTTACTAAGCAAATCGCCTAGAAAACCATAAAAAAAAATCTAATTTACTCCTTTAGCAGTATTTTATGGCAATACCAGGTGTTTATCAAAGCGTTTTTCGGAAATCCAAACGATTCTTGCAGCCATCACATAACGATTATTTTAAGTTTGGAAGAAATATTATCTTTACTCTTTCGCAGCGAAGTACTTGGTAACGTTAAGTAAATGTGGTATACCAGGTACTGCAAAAACAATTTTACTATATTAACAGCGTAAATGAGGGACTTTTGTTTCGAGTAGGATAATTTTTCGACGCCAGTAGCTTGCTGACTTAATCATTTTTCTTCTACGTTATAAGAGTATAGAATGTACATTTTCTAAGTAAGTACCAGTACTATGTGGCAGTTCTATATAACTCACACAGGTTTATTACGTAGGCATTTTACTATAGTTGCGATTTTTGGGCGAAAAGATTTTTTGTTTCAATTTTTTATGTGCACATTGTCAGCTCTGCTTCATGGCCAGCGATTGGATGTTTTGACTCTCATTTGTCTTGGCGTTCCATTGGAAAATAACACACATGTGATGGCACCGCGGTGGCCGAATGTTCAGACCATTCTCCTCCCACCAAGGCGATCCGGGTTCGAATCCCGGCGGGGTCGGTCCCCAGATTTTCGCATGTGGGAATCGTACCGGATGATGCCGTTGGTTGGGAGTTTTCTCGGGGATCTTCCGTTTCCCCCACCCTTTCATTCTGGTGCTGCTCCATACTCACCTCATGTCACCTCTCTCCAGCGCTTAAGATCTTGATATTAAGCGCTGCCCAAACTCTCTCACTCACACACACACACACACACACACACACACACATGATGAAACAATAACCATATTCTGATCGGCGTAGTCAAATGAGTGACGTGTCTGAACTGAACAAAGACACGCTGGAATTAACAGTGAAGTAGAGCTGCTGATTCGCACGTACAGCCCGCACCATCTAAGTTGGCGGTTGGCGAGTAGGGAAAGTCGAAAAGAGGATAGGCATTCATTACTACTACAGCTTTATATGTGTATGCCTTATGTACTTGGGGTCGATGTTTTCATTCCGGGGAATGCTATGTCTTGACTTGTGCTCGGATTCATGGAATGCCTTCCACCTTTCCTAAAGCTGTCAACCGTCAACTAAAGTGGCACGCACTGTACAGCATTGAAACCAAATGGCGCAAAAATCTTTCAGCCATAAACTTGGGGATACACAAATTGCATATGATCTTTGAAAGAAATGTGCAATGGGAGTGCATGACTGGATTATGTCCAAGCAAATAAATCCAGTCACAAATTGCATAGTCTATATTCAGGCGACGCTGGGCACAGAAATGTGCTATCTATAGGAAAGTGGAAGTGATTTCGTTCCGCGTGAGGTTGATACAAGTGAGATTTAAGTAAACTTTTGTTTTAAATTCCTTGTGGCGTAAACATACAAAACTGGAATACTACTTAAATTTAATTTCGTTTCGGTAAATGTTCTTATGTACACACCTCTACTTTTAATTAAATATTAAGAAGAATTTGTGCCTCTGGCACTTCCAATCATAAATTAAAAATTTATTGTTAAAATTTTGTTACTTGGCTTATGAATCGCAGTGAAAATGTTTAAGACACATATAAGACGACACTGGACTTTGTGCAAGGAATATATCTTGCATTATCTTGGATGTGTTTATGGTTGTATGCAATGCAAATAAAAAAATCTCTAACTATATCATCAAATAAATTGTTATTTATATGTGAAACGTTGTCTAAGTGTCAGTTAATGCGAGTGTAATTTTACTCCTGCATTATCCGGCGCATAGCTTAAAAAAATAATGACTTGAGTAAGTTGGATTTTTTGGCAATCAAACTTTAAAGAAGTGCTTTAAGAATGGCATACTTATGGTATTATTAATCGTTCAAATACCATAGACAATACTTATCTCTCAGTACCTTTTTTTCGTATCTTTGCCATGTGAAGTAAGTTCCCTGCTAGGAAGAACCGAACTAATTGCAGAGGAAATTGCTGAAAATTCTGCGACCCCTTGCCCTGGTAGGGAACTCCTTATCAGCATTCCTCGGGGAGTTGCACTTGTTTGGAAGTTTAATTAAGGAGGAGCGTCCTCTCTGGATGATTCGGCGCCTCGCCGAAGCGCGGCGAACCGGCCGCGCCAGTGGAGCAGCGTTGCCGCATCACCGGCCTAGCTTCTTCTGCTCTGGCGCTCCCGTTCCCTTGCAGACAAACGGCAGGGCACCCGAGTCGAGACAACAGCCTTATTCTCATTCAACCGCCTCTTGCTTTCTCCAACTTCCCCACTCCTCCTCATCGCTCGGCCGCTGTCGGTTACTTGGTACGGCACTGTCGCATTCGTTGAAACCGGCTTCTACTCACGCGACGAGTAGAATAATGTAGGGGCCAAGACAGTGGGAGAGAACTTTCGGCTAAAAGACCCAATCCATTACCCGTTCGAATATAAATCCTCGAGGACATGGTGTATCTGATTATACGAGGAAGGTCCTTGTCTTCCTAGGCAACACAGCTGGCTAGACAGAATTCTGTGACTAACTTACACTCCATGTTTAGAATTGTTGCAGGAAAATTTAAAATATCTGATAGAGCTGGCAAATCTTGTGTGTGTATGTGTGTGTCATTATGACAAAAATGTTTATGGCAAAATGTTGTATGATAAGTTTTTATTTTCACAATGTGGCAACATAGCAGTGTATATACTACCCTCTTGCAATCCACAGATTTCTTACTTATCTTATTACTCCTGTACTGACCTGCGTATTATTGGTCAGGTTAAAATCCTGAGCAATCTACTTGTTTTAACACATATGAAATAATGCCTGATCACGGAGCACAAGAAGCGTACTATCTCCATGCAGTGTTGCCACATTGCGTCACAAAATGTCATCGTACAACATTTTTCCACTAATATTTCCATCTCAATTGTAGCCCAGGATTCGCGTGGTGTGCTTATTAGGTGTTTTATCTGGATATCCATAATATATACATACATAAATATAATCTCGGTCTCCGATTTCACACGTGGGAATCAACGATGGACGCTGCCTCTGTCCGGCGGGTTTTTATCGGGGATCTCCCATTTCCCCTGCTGTTCTCATGCCAGTGCCTCATTCTATGCTATCCTCCGATACAAGCAGATGCCTACGGGCGCTCATTCATAAATCTACTGTTCGAGGTGTGATATCCTGGCACTCAGATATCATCCTCATGCGATAATTATTTAAGATTTATTGAAACTTATTATAGTCTTTATATGCAAAACGGACGATTGAATTACTGACATGCCAATGTACACATTCCAAACCTCTGGCCCTAATATATACAATACTAAGAATGAGTTCCTCTCCAGATACTGGCAAGCCCCAAGTAGGTAATTTTATGAAACGCACCCCCTGAGAGAGTAAAACTAATTTTAAAAGTGTTTTTGATTAATCGTCAGTGTAGCTCAAACTCGCCGAGCAAACTTCGAAATTTTTACTTTAATGAGATTCTCACAAAATGCCTAAAACATAATATCAGGATTTTTCAAATGTTGATGCATGAATACATCTTTCAAGTAAGTAAAAATTGTATTATACTGCAAATTACATGAATTATTGTGTGAGTTGTCTCAACGACCGCTATTCTCTTCACTCCTTATTACTATTATTAACTGCAACCGCCCTACGTTTTTCGTTTTAATCGCAGATTTATTTTCTCTGGGGAAGTTATTTCATATTTTTCTGTGCGTTTTAAAAATGTAGAATGTGAAAATTGTTATAATTTTTTTTTGCTTTTCAGTATTGTGATAATAAGAACGTGCGTTTTTAGTTTTTGTTTAATTGATTACATTACATTGAATTTTCAACCAGTTCTGAGCTATGTTTTATGTTTCAAATCGTCGCGGAATTAGTTTAACATGGAACTTAATTTTTTTTATATTTTAGATAATTATTTTTCCATTATTTTCTTGTATAGCATTGTCATCCAGTTCTGAGTATGCTTAAAGATTCATAAGTAAACAAATCTCTGCAAAAGCAACATTAGTGATGTGTTTAGTTGCACAAGATTCCGTGGTGCTGTCGTGGTCTGAACACTCGTTTTCTACTTAACGGTCCGGGTTCGATTCACTGCGATATAGCTATCGAATTTTGGTTTTCGAATACGTGCGGATGTTGGCATTGGCTGGCGAGTTTTATAGGCCTATTCTGGTTTACGACACTGTCGCATTCTGTAGCTGATTAATAACACATATCGCCTTTTCAAGCTCTCCAGGCAACAATGTTTAGCGCTAACGAAATTCTCTCCATTCCGTTAAGTTGAATGCATGTAACATATATTAAACATATAAAAATACACATATGAAACTAACTAAAATCATCATCGCTTATAAAGTAGATCGTAATATGTATCACTAACCAATAACTCTCTCGCTCTCTCTCTCTCTCTCTCACTCTCTCTCTCTCTCTCTCTCTCTCTCTCTCTCTCTCTCTATATATATATATATATATATATATATATATACACACACACACGCACACACACTAGCAGTGAGCAGATAATATTTGATTTAACTCTAAAATATCTTTGCACACCTGATAGGAAGTTCAATCATCAAATATTTGAATGATAAAGCAGCTAGTTGAACTAAATCCGCAGCAGGATATGTAGTTATAGCTGTCCATGCTACTACGCCTGGGCCTTATTTATAGTCACAACAAATTTGACGTTGTGGGGTAATTACAAACTTCTAAATGTGAGAGGGTAATCGGATGAAATATGCAGTTTACGTGGTATGAAGACTTATTTCCTCCGAGCACAACCATTGGTGATGGTGCCCTCAGTAACATACTTATTTTTTCAAAACCTTCACTTGAAGCTAAGTGTCCACTAGGCAGTTCTTGCTGGGTAATATTTTGCAGAAATATAAACTTATTCTGTGTCCCATACTTCAGGTTAGTGAGATGGTATATGTGGGATGACGCTGTCGGGAACCTTGAGTGGATACTAGCCTGCTTTAACATTTTTACCACTTTTGAACGACTTCATACAAATTGCACTAATTTAACCTGTTTTGCAGATTTTGTGTGTCGAAATTGCACATTTGCACAGCTTTAATGACATTTGAGTCAAGAAGAACCTTCGGAACAATAGACCGGAGCTATAAACAACTGCGCTACAAAACATCGAAATTATTCAAGAAAACCAATTTAAAAAAATAATTTCATAGGCTTATGGAGGTTGTAGAACAACGATACTGTAGATTAGAGCGAATCTCCGTTATAATTTATTCCTAGCTGGACGTACTTGCTTTTATGATCTTCGGCCTTGAAAGTTTACAAACTGAGTTTTCTTATTAATAATTAAGTTATCTTATAAAAAAACTTGCATTACTTTCATTAGGTACTTAGACTACGTAAGCATCATTCTGACGCGAACACCACCTGAATAGATCTACTGGTTAGATAAGTATCGTCGGCTGACTGAAAACAAATTTTATGCATTTTCGCTTCATTAGGTGTCGAATTTCGAAAATTATTAATTTCACACCTTATATATTTGTTCAAGAATCCAAGTGAAGTGAAAATCACGACGATATCTCATTCAGTTGAAGCAAAAATCGATCATGTGCAGCTGTACATTCTGCCAATAATAAAGAAGCAGGCCTGCAGATGTGCACGTAAAGCATTGAAACAAACTGTTGCAAAATTCTTTTCACCAAAAATCGTGGGCTCTACCAAGAAAGCATTCTAAGAGGAAGATTTAGGACCGTATCTATAAACGGCTTTCGGATGACAGCCAACTCCTATCCCCATAGAGAAAGCATTGGTGAGCAGTTGGTTGTCATTCGAAAGAGGCCTATAGTTTCGGCCCTTAGTCTTTGGAGACCTATAAAATGCAGTGGCGTAGGAACAATATTCAGTTTGTTGGGTTGGGTAAGAGGTAGGGGAGGTATAATGTGGAACGGGAAATATGTGTAGCTCTCATAGTTCTTTGCGAAATGAGTGTCTTCCAACTTCAAAATTTGGACTTTACGATTTTATGTACGCCACTGAAACCAACAGACATACCAAACCGAAAAAATTCACAGTGTGTAACAACGTTGTTGGCTATGAGTTAACACATGTTTTTCTCGTTTGGTATATTTGAAACATCGAGGTTGTTAAAATCGTTTTAAAAGAGCAGTTCGGTCAAAAAAAAACAAGTTCATTTAAAAAGAAAAGTACATAAAAAGTTGAGATATACGTATTTTTCAGAATTTCCACACATTTAGTATTTTACGAACTAGAGCGGTGAGAAGAATGCGTGAGCAGTGTCGCAAAAACTATGAGCGATACACAAATTTCCTAAGAGGAAGATTTAGTAACAATTTTTGGCTAAAGAAAAAAATTACCTGGTACAAATATTAAAATAAAAAAAAGACGTTGAAAACTTGAGATGGATCGCGCCCTTAAGAAGAAAACTTGACAGTAAAAAAAAAAGCCTGAAGAGAAGATTTAAAAAGTCATGGAAGTAGCGTCAGAACATAATATTCCTCTATTTGAAGATCCTTTCGACCAGTGTGTGCAAGAACATCGCCGAGATGCCACGTCCAACCGAAGAGGATGATGATGATGAAATGTAATACTTGCAAACTGTGGCTTCTTTGCAGTGGGATTCTACTGTTTTCAATTGTAAATTTAGTCAAATTAACCTAATTAACCTTCATCAGACGGCTTTAATCCAGTGTACATGTTTCTTGCTTCCAGGAAGACAATCCATATTTTATTATTATTATTTTTTGCCATATTGAGGGGCTCGAAATTGATGTTTCCATTAAGCACGCCGAATTTTTAAAATTATAGTGACATAGTTTGTGCCTTAAATAGTACCGTAAAAAATTAATAACTTTCTGCAGCACATTTGCAGCACGGGTAGGGAGTTACGCGTTTGTGTAAAACTTGACACGCATACCATCGCGACAAGATAGCCGTCACTCTTGCACTGAATGAAAGCGGCAAAAAAAAAAATGCAAATCAGATATAAACTGAACACGAAACAAACGCGTGTCGACTAGGGTTGCGCAAAGCTCAACACACGACCCGATTTATCTTCGTTCTGAGCTGACCCCGTTTCCAAGAAGCGAACCCAGTCCCCGCGACATCCATCATTGCGGCAGCGATACATTAAGCCCTCTCCCACGCTGGCGGCTTCAATTTAGCCTCACAAAGGGCGGGTGCGTAAAAAAAGTATTGGTTTTTTTGCAATATGGAAATTTTTTTTTAAATATAGCCGTGTCCCGGGAAAGAAATACTCCCGCCGGAATGCCTGTCCTTGGTTGCCAGCCGACGACCCCATAACGCAAGCCGGCATCGATCCGACGACAAAATCGAACGCCACCTCCGCGGATCCATCAATCACTTTGGGTCACAAAGAGCGGAGGAAATGGAAATAAGATTGCTATCTTCTTACTGCGGGGGCAATTTCAGTCGGCAAGGAAACAAAAATAACCCGTGTACACAAGGTCGCGTTCCCTCTGCGTGATGCCACAACTACTGGGTTGGTCGACACGCCACAGCCAAGTCGACAGAAGATAGTAAAGACGCGCTACCTTGAAATGGTTCCTCGACTGCGCCAGAGGCTTGGACTGTATACGATATTTATTATTTTAGCCAGTCGGACACCTTCAGGAGCGATACATAAACGAGACCTGGGGGTCTATGCTCGAAATAGTTCGGGTTCCTAGTCTATTTGAGACGAGTCGAGTGGTTGAATTCGCATGCGGCTCTGCGTGTGTGAGATGTGGTATGCTGGAGTATTGTTCTCAGTCGAACAGCCCACCTTACGCTCGGTATGAACTGTTAGTATGCTTGAACACCTCTGGCGCACTCGTAAAAACCTCTTGTATGCGAGTTTCTACTCGACTGCCTGTGGCCAGTCGGAAAGATATTCTGCATGCGAGAAGTTGAGAAAACAGACAGTAGAGAACAATTTTTTCTGAAGTGGCTTGTTGAAAATTCTTTAAAATGTAAAATTGTATGTGTAGCTTTGTCTAAATATGGTGTTAACAGACTCTTCAATCAATCAAGATAGTAAATTTTTAGTAATTTCTATTCACCTATGAAGTTCAAATGTGTTGAGACATTTGGGAGTTAATAGATGATGTATAGTGCGATATATTTTTAATGTATAAACAGTGTCGTAAATCCGGCCTTATTTAAAAAAAATTCTCAAGTTAAGTTATTTTGTTCTGGGTGTTGTGTTGCACAATAAAGAAGAACCATTTCCTTTAGTTGTCAGGAAATGCCGTTTTTATCTCTTTAAACGATTACGCAAAGCGCATGATGAAATAAATTACTTTGAAGGTCCTCTTTTTTTGTAAGGAGGACTTTTGTATGTAATATTAAAACAGTCGCACGGGAAAATCTTACTATCAACTACATAAAACAACCCAAATTAGCTGTATGTTTTGAAAGGACATCCTTACCCTGTGTTTGAGATACTATCAGAACCCAGAACCAAAGTAAATAAACAATATCTTTAATATATAATGTTTTCAAAATAATTAAATGATTTACTTTTCTTTTTGATACGCAAATTGAAACAATATTAATGAAATTAAAAAATCGTCTTCAAGGCGAATTCAACCAAAATATTTATAAATAAAATTTAGCAAGCAAGCAGCTTTTCATACCGTTACACTACGTCGCTATGACCTCTTCGCTAATGTTGTATTTACCGTTCAGTTGTTTTTTTCTTTTCCTTCAATTCCGTGCCACGTGTCTTTGTATTCAATAAAATTTTCGCATTGGGATATTTCGTCTGACATTACAACTGAATAATTTCAGTAGCCACTGTTTCTCATTCAGTACACTAATTCCGTATACGAGCTCTTGAAAGTGGAGCATACCGTTTTCTGTCGTATTCGTTTTCACCATTCGACTTGAGTGACGAGTAAACACAAACATGGCAGTCGTCGAGATCAAAACTTTTAACTTCGACAGTTAAAGGAGTAGTTACTTATATTATTCGCCACTTTTTGATATCAAACATTTGTAATATAACAGTTTTTTGTTCTAGAAACCGAATAACATCAAAACGATGATTAAATTTATCCTACGTCATTACAACGTTAAGTTGCTACAAGAAAAGCAAGAAAAAATCTGACGTTTTTTTAGACATCAAGTCCTTGTTATTGTAACTTGATAGAAATTACTAGTGCAGTCAAGTTAGGAAAAAACAATGGATAACTTAGACAAAATTGCAACACAAAAGATCTTGGTAGAAAAAATTAGATGTAATGAGCTGAACAACATATTCAGTATCCACCGAACTCGCCTTAGATAAAATCATGTTATTATGGTCGATGTGTTATCTTTTGATCTGCATATAAAATATGTATGTTACTTGCTTCAAGTGTTCTCTCTGCAAATTTTAATATAGGTGTATGTATTAGACTGGGTGAGAAGAAATGTTATTTATTTTTATGTTACAGAACATAATGGAATCAAACAGCATTATAGATATGCGAGCAAATCATTCAATAAAGTGACAAATTCCCACTATGACGCAGAAAGGAGCCGACATAATAAATGCCTCTGCCGTTACGTGGGGCGATAGTTTAGACGCCCATCCTGGTAAAATCGTACACATGGAATGTAGGCGGGATTACTGCGATAAAAGAACTGCCAACTTTATCAAAAGGAAGAGTCAGAGCGCAGCTGATTGTGAGTTACCCTGGTTACTTAGGTCTACATATTCGTCCAGTGAGTTATCAGAAGAAGCTAATCTGAAGTGTTTATTTTGTGGAGAACTTGTTTCATTCAAAAAATCACAGATGGAGTGAAGTTCGAACGCGTGAATTCTAACCTTCTGTTACGGAAATGTTTCACGAAAGAAGTGACGAATGGGGCATGATTGTGCTTTGCCGGATGAATGCTATAATTGCAGACACTCACGCCGCCTATTCTGTATACCACAGTAGCTGCTTAGTAAACTTTCGCACAGGATAGAACATTCCTGTAAAGTACTCAAAACTGGATTTTAGTGACTCTACTAGTTCAACAAAGCGGCGCAAGACAGGAAGACCTTCTGACGAGGTTCGTCAGACAAGCAAAACACAGTAAAAAAAGGTCCATGCTAAAATGGAGGGACTACTTGTTCTACATTATTTCGAACCTTGCTGTACAAAACACACTGAACGCATAATTGAAGATCGTTATGGTCACAATGTTGATATAACTGAGATGCAAGGAAAAGAAGACGTCGTTACATTTCGAGAGACAGCAAAATCCATTCTTCACAATTATTTCAATCTTCCAAGAAATTTTCATGCTAAAGAAGAACGAATAAACCTGATACAAGTAGTGGTAAAAATCATTGCTAACAATATAAAGATTATTAATAAACACACACACACAAAATATCATGGACTTGAAAACCAAACAATTGAGGCCAGCCTTGAATTTGTTCCTCCACCTCTCGAACTTCTATCCTGCATTTTACCAAAGCGACATTCTACTCTTAACATAGCAGCTTTTGGACTGCCAAACCATGCTTATTATTGGCACAAATGCAGATATGGGTTGGCTATTGAAATGCATCATCACTTTGGTTCGTGTTTTTTAATTGACACTTTAAATAGTCTTGATTTCTGTTCCCTGTACAACGAAGTACTAAAGTTTTAAAATTTTGCTTATGTCACTCAAGAACCGCCCTTGGAAGGAGTTTCTAAAGATGGGATCATTCAGAACATTGCAAAAAATGTGGACCATTACACTTGTACAATCGATAGCCACGATACTTTCCACGGAATCGGTATCATTACTGCTGTGACACCTGCACAAAAAATAATAAAGTATACATTTCCTAGATTGGAAATTTCGTCGGATCAATTGAGAAGAAAAGTGGGAAAAATTGCTTTTAAGTTATATGAGAAGCCACGAGAAAGCATCCGACTGTCACACAAAGCATTGCCGAAAATCCTAGCAGAAGATTTGTGTAAGAGCCTCGACTACTTGTGGTACACATCATGGTTCTTCCATCCGACAAGGCTAAGATGGCAATCATTTAAGGAAACAATTCACAAAGGGCAACGTTTCGGAAAGACGACTGTATTTTCTTTCAATGATTGACCATAATGACAACCTCTCATGTGTTTACTCGACATTGTCGTACATACACTGGAAATAAACTTCCTAAAATGTTTAGGAAGTTTATATCCGAGAAGTAGTATGGGACAGTTACCATACTTCCGTCTTTTAAATATGCAAACCTTTACGGTTGTTACAATACAAGTCTAGTAACTTCAGTATATATTTGACTGTTTTATAAAAAGATTTAGGAGTGCTACCATGGATGTCTGGGAAACTATTCTACCAAACCTACTTTCTTAGCGCTCCTATACGCACGTCTGGTAAGTTTACAAACTATTTTTTAGAGTGTAAGTAATTAAACGAAGAAGCAGATAGTAACCACAGTAGTAACATTTGACTAGCCATTGTACTGGAAGGCAGTGACAGTAATTCATGCTGAGCATCTGTAAAGTAACTTGAAGAATACCGTGGTCTTACTTGGAGGATTCCATACCCTGATGAGTTTCCTCTGCTACGTTAGTCACTTTATGCAGGAAGCAGGATTAGCTGAAGTATTTGAAGAAATATATGCATGAAAATCATAAAATTAGTGGAAAAGCTGTTTCACGTGATACGTGTGGGCATGATCAAGTTCTGAACAAACTGTTCACAGCTGAATCATATGACACGGAAACTGAAGAATTACTGCACATTAAAGAATATCCTTCAGATTTTAGGCAAGTCGGTGATTTGTTTAGGGGTTTTCTACTTGAATGCACTCATAATATTGAGGATGTCAATACTTCTGAGGCTTTGCATCGAATACTTGAAAAACAAGAACCGAAAGGAGTTTCAACTTGAAAACAATATAATTGCAGCATTATGTTTCCAATACATGGAAATGGTCATCATTCTAAAGATCTCCATACGAGCTGAAAGAACTGGGAATTGGCACTTGTACTTGGTTATTGAAAAGGCATTGACGATAAGCTTGAAATCTACTGGAGGCGTGTCATGAGGACAAGGTATGACTCTTACACAATTATCAATCTTGTTGTTGTCAATGTCTACCTGCGCTCAGGTTAAGGGCACGGTCTACCGCAATTTTCATCACCATTTTTTTATTTTTTATTTGTACCAGATATTTTTTTTCTTATTTAAGACATAAAATGTGACTAAATTTAGCTCTTGTGAAATTTTTTTATCTCTCATAGTTTTCGCGTAATGGCTTGTTAAAGTCATATTTTTGCATGTTTCCGTTTTAACGACTACACTAAAACCAACTGATATACCAAACTCAAAAAAATCACAATGGATAAAGACATTGCAGGCTACAATGACATGCTCATAAAATTAAATAATAAAAGATATTTGAAATTTAAAAAATTGCTGAAACTGAAAATAAAAATTTAAAAAGTTCAATATTTTTTTAAAAAATACAAATAATGTTTATTCTTTAATTTTATGAGCATGTCATTGTAGCCTGCAATGTCTTTAATCACTGTGGTTTTTTTTAGTTTGGTATATCAGTTGGTTTTAGTGTAGTCGTTAAAACGGAAACATGCAAAATATGACTTTAACAAGCCATTAAGCGAAAACTATAAGAGAGAAAAAAATTTATTAGAGCCAAATTTAGTCACATTTTGTGTCTAAAGCAAGAAAAAAAATATCTGGTACAAATACAAAATAAAATAATGATGATGAAAATTGCGGTAGACCGCGCCCTTAATGAGTCTTTGCAACATCTTACTGGTTTTACCAACAACATATGTGAATAGCACATCGAAGCATCTCAATCACGCATACAGAAAGAATATTTGGACACAAAAACCATCATCTCTTTTCTAGCGCCCCTAGAACCCTTTATTGAAACCCTTAACTATTTAAAATCGTTACTGGGATGACAGCTCCTATCGAAGTGAATGTAGATACATCCAATGACGTGGTTTAACCACCGAACTTCTATAATCCTATGAAGTTGACACTAAAACGTAAGACACCATATTATTTTATAAAGTTAATAAATTGGTTTACATATACTTTAAAAGAAAAACAATTTATACACCGTCCAAGTAACTAAATGCGTCTAAATCAACAAGCGCTTGGTGAACTCGACCTTAACATTGGGAAACTATTTGGAAAATCTGACATAGTTAGGTGTAGTTAGCAGGCTAAATTTCTCGTCTATAGTGAGTTAATTAGAGGTGGAACAATTGCCTCGGATAATTAGAAACGGGAATGATACTTGGCGTGGGCTGTTGAAAGGAACAATCCCAGCTTTCGCCAGGAACGATTTCCGATAACCACGAAAGCCTAATTCAGGATGACTGCGCCCAGAATAGAACCAGTCTACTCCGGTATGCAAGTGCAGTTGTCTCGTGGAGAAGTTATTCGCATATTATTGTGATGATGCCGGGCTGTTTCAGAGGTGAATGGCTAAATTAGTAACTATTTAGACATCCTTCTTCAAATGAAAATAAAATAACAATACAATTATACATGTAAAAATGAAAGTGTACAGACTGTCTTTAAATTAAAGATCAAGTTTACAAATAAAACCAACACTTTGTCAAATTATTGTTAACTGATTTATTCAGCAAATTAATTTTTTTAGTTATTGTTCAAATGTATGAATAGTTATTAGAAAATATTTCATTTTTGAAATGTAAGTATTTGTGTAAAGAAAAATATTTGTACAGGCCTTAAATTAAAGCCCAAAGAGATTAAAATGACTCTCGGATCGAACCCTTTTTTTATAATCATGTCCATATCTTATATTTCAAGTTCTCTTCGGTGTAAGACACAGACCCTAAGGCACTCCTGTATTTTTACTTTCAGGTTAGGGCTGTATAAACCTACTGATTTACGATGTAATGATAAATCATTGTTAATACTAGCCTTACAGTGTTATGAGTCACAGGATGCGGTGGAACTAAGATTCTATTCTTTTGTTTGTTATGTTAAGTAACACAGCGGTATTTTTATGAAGATACCGTTTCCCACTAACTTTTTGTTTCGCAGAGTTCACCACTTTACTACCACCCTCCTTTTTTTGAACACACACACACTCTCTCTGTGTTTCTCTGATACACACACATACACGAAACCTCCTCGTTACACCTCTCACATTCTTAGCAAATGAGTTGAAATTGTGGTGACGCACTGGACTCGAGTTCGAGAGTTTACGAACTCAGTTCTCAGTTGCTAAATTAAAAAAAAAATTTTTACCACTTAAGGCAGAATGCTGAGATGACACATTAACACCAGTCATAGTAATTGTCTCTCCCTATTTCTGACTTTATGTTTGAGTAAGTTGTTACGTCTTTTTTTGACTTCGCTGTCGACGAAGTTATATAAGCCATAATAAGGTTGATTCTATGACGACTTAGAAAGATAATGTGTTTTCTTAAGATAGAATTTGGTGCAGGGAAATTTTCTG
This sequence comes from Medauroidea extradentata, assembly GCA_003012365.1. NCBI lineage: Eukaryota > Metazoa > Arthropoda > Insecta > Phasmatodea > Phasmatidae > Medauroidea > Medauroidea extradentata. The sequence goes on along the minus strand of PNEQ01009209.1, from coordinate 5,959 downwards.
CCGCAAGTTTCGCTGCTATCGTCAAGGGACCAGAAAATACGAAATAGTATTAAACTGAAATTTTAATACGCTCGAAAATGACAGAAGTCATTTAAATTAATTTCACAGGGAAAATTCGCGTTTTAAATTATTCATTTATATATCTGAAAATTAAAAAGTGTTCTGTGATTGGTCAGTTTGCACCTATTACCGATACCAGCGCTTAAGCGGCAGAAATTTTATCTGTGCCAAACTTTTAACATAAAAGTTTCTAGCTTGTAGTAGAATTAACCTTAGCCATACTTACCTTCCTTCCACTTTACAAGGCTGACAGTTGATGCTCAGTTGTTTGCTGCTGGAATTAAGCTCTGCTTGACGCTAGTCCTACGTCATATAAGCCAATTCTGTCTTAATTAGTAACAACGGTGACCATACAAAGATAATTTTTTTTACTATTCTCAGTTACAGTAAATTAATTTGTCATTAAGTGTGAAAGTAAAATGTGGGTAAACACAGAGAGACGAAAGGAAGAGACAGAAAGAGAAGGAAGGTATTGAGTTTCATTTTTTTTCAATTAAATAAACTATCACTATAATCTCAGTTATAAAATATAAATAACGGTACATTGTTGGACGAAAGTCTCAGATCTATACGTAAAATGGCAATCAAGTGCTTTTGTTTTAAGGATTCTTTCTTATTTCTTTTTAGGGTTACTAATATACGTGATTCATTTTGACTTGTATCTGATAACTGAAGACATTACGCGCACAAAGAAAGAGTACGAGATCAAAATATGCAAATCCCTGGCTGAATCCCCGTTGAAAGAAAAGATAAAGAAGAGACAAAAAGATGCAATTTTGATTATATCTTGAAGTTCTGAAAGTTATTAATACATATGTGCTGATACAATACGTTTTAAATTGAATTACAGCTTCAGGGAGATTGACAATGCCTTCAAAAAAAGTAATTAGTTGTGGTGAATAAAAATAGTTGAGTCACTCACTATACAATACCTGAGCACCAATCTTAGTAATTCTTAATTAGTTGTGGTTTCATTAACCAGAATGGCAGTTTTGCATTTGAATGTTAAAGTGGTACAGAATTCAATGCTACAACACTATTTAAAGTACTGGCAGATAGTTTGAATTTGTGTGTGTGTGTGTGTGTGTGTGCGGAACTTATGTGCTGGACTTGCGTACCGTAAACCGGGGTTACTTTGACAATTTTCGGGGCTACTTTGACTATTCAAAATATTACTTTTTTTTTTTTTTTTTTTGTTATCTGGTTAATAAACAGATAATCTCAGCCGAGTATTTCAATAATTCCTTTTATCCTTATAGCTAATGTTTGAAACTTTCGTCACTAAACAATATAAAAACCAAACATTTTAGTGGTCAAAGTTACCCCGCAATGTCAAAGTAACCCCGGTATACGGTACCATTTAAAATTATATTTTTGGGAGGGATAAGGCCAGAATTTAACACTACTCTGTTGGTAGCCATATATATATCCAGTGTAGAAAAGTAGTTCTCAAACAAGCAGAAAGTATCTAGTTGCAATAAAACAACGTTTTATTTTTTAACTCCATAGTATTGTAATGGAAATGAAGGTTTAACTAGAAAGCTTATGAAGAGACTAAACGACTCGGACAGTTATTAACGAAATATTATTAAGAAAGATATGGTTGAAGCAAATGATACTTGCGGTCAGGAGCTTAGCCAGGGAGGGGGTTTGGGGGTGGGGGTCACAAGCCTCTCCCCCCCCCCCCCAATCAGATACAAAAATTGAATACAACAAACACAATAAAATATTTAAAATATTTCCACCAGTCTAATATTCAAAGCTTTGATACTAAACATTGCAAAATTAGTACTATTTTGTACCTTCCACTTGAAAGGGGTGGCCGGTTATTTTATTCCAAGGTTAAATCCCACCTTACACCACTGCTGGTGACTGTAGCAAGCGATGAACTCTAGGTTACTGACAATCGCGCAGGTTGATGAAACAAAGTATTCCAGAGCTATCGAAATCAGATATATTTGGAATAAATCAGATAATTTTACCTGATTCTGGGTTGCTGATTTTCCGCTGTAAAATTTTACAATTTTTACAATGGAAATCTTAACAATTGCTTTGTTAATATTGTATTATTATTTAATCGTGTGTCGTAAGAAATGCTTCTATCAGTTTTTTATATGAGATTGACTGCGCTGCGATATTTGACATTGTGTACACAATCAGTGCAAATAACAAGATTAACATCATATTCGGAGAGTGATAGACATCTGCGTAGTGAAACGTCACAGAGTATAGACAACATATTAGGTTAAAAAAGTTCATTAAAGTACCAAATTCTTCTCGAGAACAGACGTTTTGAGGTTCGCAGAAAGGATTTCTCTCTATTGTACTATGTATACGGATAAAATTGGTAAACTGTATTCTCAAACAACCCGTAAAAGAATATTTACCAAACGATAATCGAGAGAACGCTCGTTTGCATTAAAAATATATGAAGATAAAATTGTTCAGATTCATGAACATATTTTATCATTCCCAGTTAAAGAAACACATCGCGCATCCCGCAATTACGCGTATCTCTCGAAATATAGTTCAGTTGTGAAAATGTACAGCGCATTAAGAAGTACCCAGAATACTACAGTCAAACACGAAATTTTAGGCTATATTTTGGGACGCCGAAGGTTGATACTGATTTTGGTGAGTCGATAAAAAATATACGTACGTAACAAATTGTAAAATATGAAAGCAGAGCGGGTTTCTGCATCTGAATTTATAGTTTACTTAAGCCACGCTAAAATGTTTTTTAGCTTCCTGATAGATACAAGGCAGTTTCTTTAAAAGTGATTCTGGAATTAGTGTTGCAGTCCCTTCTTCTATCAGAATACTTCATTTTTTTTTTTTTGTAAATAACTGTCCAGGGTAGAATATAAATTACGCTAATGTTAGATTGTGCCTTACTTACTGTTACTGAATATAGACGGTTTGAAAGTGCCAAACTGTATTTAGAATTTGGAAGGCATTTATTTCTCCCTTGGGATAGGAAATTCAGTACAACTAAATGCTTTTTTAGAAGATGTAACAAAACGTACACAGTTACAGAGATATGTGTGCTCTTCTGCAACTCATTCAGTAGGACTCCCACTGCCATTTTGTTTCATGTACGGCAGAACCTAATGATTTATATTTAATACGTTCGTGGCTATTGCACTACGGAAGACGTGTAATATCTCTGGAAACCAGGCAACATGACTGCGAAGGTAGGGACCATCAACGTATGTAAATATCATTACTTTGATAACTCTTCACAGAAGAAAATTATTGTGAGAGTCAGTGAACGATAATGTGGTCTTGTAACTTATACGTTTATACTGGGAAATTAATTCAATTTCAAAGCCGCGTGTCCAGCTCGGCGAGTACCCGAAAAACACACCCGATTGAAGATTTGGAAATAAGTATGATGTTAATATACCTGAGGATTGCATTTATTTTACAATTAGTTAACGGTTTGGCCAAGAGTTGCTGCAGATGACACAGGCGATGATTAAAGGACACAATTAGAATGTTTTTGAGTCGTACTGAATACACTCATAATTTAAAAAAAAATTAAAATATTTTTAACACGTGAAAATTGTTATCTGTTGTATTGATTATGTATTATCACTTAAACTCCCACTCATTTTAAAACAGTTAAAACCTATATTATGTTAAGTTTCACGTCTCATATTCAATACTGTTAAATGGGTCCCGAATCATACGAAGTAAAGCATTGTCATCATTATACTACTGAGAAGTTATCACAATATTTTCATTACAAACAGCCTAACCGTTTCTTTCAAAATAAAAAAAAGTTTAATGGCACTTAGGTACTCTTTTATATAAAGTGGCTCAGTTTTTAAATATAAAGAGTATGCTTTTAAATATAGAAACTGTGTACGAGACTAGACACATTGTACAGTAAACGACAAAAAATTGCAGTGTTGCCTCGTCATAATGGATTTGAATAACGAATGAAGTAGTTTCGTAGACTGTATTTAAGTTCTAATGCCAATCTATTTAAATAAAACGTATTTGCGAATAACTGAATTTGTGACGCAAAACGATATTTTTAGTAGACTGTACCAAAATGGAGAAGTTCTAACACTGCAACAGGTCCGGGCAGTCTACAGAATCCTTTTTTTCAGCAACTTAAACTGTAATAAAGTTCATTATTCATGTGTGTAAGGCGCTTTACTTTGATAATTGGAAAGCATTTGTAGAAATGGAATAGACAAGTGCCTATTTTGAGTAGAAATATTATGGTCTACGTCCTATGTCATCCGCATATACAATTTTATCCCCTGGCTCTAAAATTTCGGGCAGCTAGACAAAAACGACTGAATTACCTTATAATTTTTTAAAAATTAAAATATTTGTAACATGTTTTAAAATTGTTATCTGCTGTATTGATTATATATTATCCTTAAACCCCCCTCATTCTAAAAAAAAAATGTTACATTGCACATCCCGTATACAGTACTCTTAAAATGGTCCCGAATAATACGAAGTAAAGAATTATTTATAATCACTATAGCTATGCGATTTGCAAATGTCGTGATGAAAGTAAGGCCACTAGTGACGGTTGCTCATAGCTTGGCACAATAACAGTAACATGAAGAGGAGTCGGCCAAGGCTTTAGGCAAAAAACTATTCCTGCTTACTCCTGGGTCGATTTCGGGAAAACATGAAAAACAGGAAACAGGACTTAGAATGGTGATGAAGAAGCAGAGTTTTCAGCCCGGATGCTGGTTTGAACCTCAGGGAGAATATATGAGACGCGACTAGGCCAGGATGAAACTGTGGTGGTTCGTTATTGTCTTCATCAGTATGGTAAAGTATGGCGATGACTGGACAACACTACACCCAGTCCTGAACCCGAGAAGTAACTGTAAATATAGACCTACCCGGTGGGATTAGAATCCGGGACCCTTGGCTCAGCGGCCAAGAGCTCTAACCACAGGTCAAGACTTTGGATGAATAGATTGAGATGAGTGTCTCATCTAACTCGACCTACAGAATATTACCAGCTTTTCCGTCTGCTATATTCTCTACTTTGAGAACTGTTAAGTTCGTGTCCTACTATTGCATCGCTTGAGGGGGAATTTGTGTACTTGGATTTCCTACCTTGTTGCTGCATGCATGGCTGAGACACGGCGAAGTTTCCTGGCGAGGAACGATGGCGATACCAGCTGGGCGGCCCCGTTTCCCTTCGATCTGGCTTCAAGACCTCGTGCTGCGAAATGACGCGAGGCGCGTTTGCTGCTGTTCTCTACGCCTTCGCCAAATTGTTTGCTGGTGATGACGTCGGTGCGTCAGGCGCTCATTGGCTTGGCGTGTCAGCTGAACCCCTTGCCGAAGATTGCCGAAGCCAGGGGCTAGTTTGAATGCCCGCCTGTTTGCGGATTTAGCAAGCTACCTGACGTCATCTGACGGAAGCGACGTTCTCCAGGCTGCCAACTGCAGTGGCGTTTCTTGGTGTCACCGCATGTCCGTCTTGGCGCTGCGATTTCGACGACCTTCGAGATGTTTGTCATTAGTCACAACCCAGGATGGGGGGTGGTGGCAAGGGCTGGTATGAATACTGGTGCCAGACACGGGAAAGGCAGAGACGGCCGGGGCTTTGGGAGAGCTCAGGATTGCTTAAGTTATGTAATTATTTCTATGTACGACTGTTACTATGCCCGAGGAAGGTTGTTTCATGTTGATAATGGGAATTGATTGCGGTTGAGAGAGAGAGAGAGAGAGAGAGAGCGCGCGCGAAAGAGAGCGCGAAAGAGAGCGCGAGAGAGAGCGCGAGAGAGAGCGCGAGAGAGAGCGCGAGAGAGAGCGCGAGAGAGAGCGCGAGAGAGAGCGCGAGAGAGAGCGCGAGAGAGAGCGCAAGAGAGAGCGCAAGAGAGAGCGCAAGAGAGAGCGCAAGAGAGAGCGC